>BQNB010038373.1:0-48798 GCA_026074375.1 Tanacetum coccineum | reverse complement strand
GAAATGACAGATTGAGAATGTAAGTAGGAGGTCAAAGATACAGAAAAAGAGGCAAACTCAAAATTTTTGTTCCCCTCTGACGGCGGTCCCATATCACCAGGCGGTCCTAAATATATTGGGGGGCCGCCGGATATCTAAGGGGGCCATTTTATGGAAGAATGAAAATTTCTAGTTTTTCCTTTTTCTTAAGTCCAGTGATTTCGACATCTACCAAATTCAAGAATCCACTAATTTAAGCAATAATATGTAGTCCTAAACTAGCATGCAAATCATTTAGAAAGTAGTGGCATTGTTCACATGTCACATTCATAAAATTTGCTAATCATAGAACGTTGATAGGATGGAGAAAATCATCCAAGTCAAATGCAATTGTCATTTGCCATTCCTAGTCCTAATAATATATTAAAAGACATAATGTATTAAATAAGAGAGATAATAGTAATATTCTCTAATAGTTATGCCAACATGTTCACTTCCGTTTTTCACCCATCATGTTCTTGAGAGCTTGTCCAATTGACCTTAACCCTTCCTGGTGAGCATCTCGTTGTTGAGTTTGAAGATTTATAGTTTCAAAGAGATACATGTTCAAGTTATGACTTTCATGAGGAGGGTTTTGACGGACTCTAGAGACAACATTGGATGAGGAGGAGATGTTTTGGGACGGAAATGAAGAATTGGAATGAAATGATTCATCATCATTTTCATCAAGGGTATCATCCAACAGATGAGATGAAGATGGATGATTTAAAGTGGTAGAGGAGGAGCTAGCATTTGATTTACGAGGTCTTTTCTTGCCATGATCCGATCGCGTCTTTCACTCATAATGAGGAGCTAGGGGATGCATGACTCGATCATGTGAGATGTAGTGATAAATTGCTAGCTCAGGAAAGATGGACACAACATGTTTGAACAATCTAGTCAAAAGCATTCCATAAGGTAAGAGTTCCCTAGGTTAGCTTCGAGTCTTTTCCATTCTTTTGAGAATGAAAAATTCTAGATTGTATCGAGTGGAGGTTTCAATGTAATAAAGCATATGACAAAGACACACAGAGACATGATCCTTATGACCTCCTAGACAAATGGCATTTTCACTAATGATATCAACCCATGGTTTCATATGAGGTTGAATTTCGCGAGTTAAAATTTCATTTTTGTCGACGACAATGGTTTTCTTGTTTTTAGTACGAGTGACTTGATCTTGTCTAGGAATTTGAATGAAAGACTTCACGACACTTGGAGATGGAGGAGTGGTTTTATAACGACCTTTACTTGGAACACTTATTGACAAGTAGTCAAGTGACCACATGTCGGTGTGTGAAACTTGACCTTTGAATGGTATTTTTAAGATTTGACCAAATTCCTCAAGAGTGAGAGAGAATGACTTACTTTGTATAACAAAGTTGACCACAAAATGACCCGTGGAGTTATAGTCGAACGTCAGTTGACTATAGAACTTGAGAACAAAATGAGGAACAATTAAAATTAATTGATTCAAACTTAGCTCGGATATGACTCATGTTTTCAAAATTTTGACTCACAACCCTACCCTCATGAAAGTATCATTTTTCCAGACTTGCAATTGTGTTTTGTAAGGGTTGATTAAATTCATTTGATATGAATGGAATGTAATTTCTGGTCGTTTGATGATCTAGTGCGGTAATTTAAGGCATTGTCACCTAAAATAAAACAATTAAAGTCATATTTTAATATCTTACATATGTGTTGATATTTTGAGTTCGTGCCTAGTGTGTGCCTAGATGTAAAAAATGTGGAGTAACGATTAACTCGACCTAAAAATTAAAATTTTAAGAGTTAATCTAAACGCACCTTAATTTGATTTTGCTCATCCAAACAAGTCAAAAAATACATATGAATTATGTATCTTAAAATTTGTTCATGAGATCCTTATGCATGTGTTTGAAAACATTTTTGAGTTGTATTAACAATGCATAACAACAATTTTATTATGTTCCTAACGTGAGTGATTTGAAAATAAAATTGGGTTTTGGTTCGAAATCAATTTTCAACAAACTCACAAATGTATGCAAATCCTATATCTACAAGAAGCATATTAGTTGTACATTGTATCCTAGTAGTCTTAATTGTACAAAATTGAAAGAAAAATGAAAAATCCCCAATTTTAGTTTTTGTGTTCATCATGAACCCTAGACTCAAATTGAAAGAAAATAGATGAAATGACTTACAATTGATGATGTTGATGATGTTATGAATGATTGTAGGTGTTGATTTTATCTTCAATTAGTGTTTTAATGGGTGATTTTGAGTTTTTGGGTTGTTTTGTTCGTTTTCGTCACTGCTAAAAAGAAGGGGTGTGTTTGGTTTTGTTTTTGGAAATTTTGTTTACTAAGTGTAAAATATAGAGCCTGCTATTGGCGGTCCCATATTTATCAGGCGGTCCCAAATATATTGGGGGGCCACCGGGGATATGGGGGCCGCCTTCAGCGAGGCATTTTGGACTTAATTTTGATGAAAATTTTGCAAAGAAGAGTGACATTTTAATTTGCATTTTGCGAATTAAAAATGCTTAAGGTACTTCGGATGAAGTATTTAAGTTGTCACGACACGGAGTAGAACACAGATTAGAATTGAGACAAAAGAAGGAGAAGCGGACTAATGTGATTTATGAAATGTGTTTCATCATTCCTAAACCGAGACGTAGATAGTTAAACGATTCATGATTAAGGGGTTTCGTAAGAATGTCGGAGATGTTGTCGATGGATGACACTTTTTCGATTGAGATATGTCCTTTCTGGACATTATCACGAAGAAAGTGGTGACGAATTTCGATGTGTTTGGTTCGAGAATGTTGCACCGGGTTTTTGCAAAGGTCAATCGCGCCTTTATTTTCGCACTTGATTGGGACGTCGTTGAGTCGAACGTCGTAGTCGATAAGAGCTTGTTTCATCCATAGTGCTTGTTGACATGCCTTTCCGGCGCTTACGTATTCAGCTTCGGTAGTGGATATAGCAAGAGCGGTTTGTTTCTTCGAGAACCAAGATGTCAAACAACATCCCACGAACATACAAATACCGCTAGTGCTCTTTCGATCCACATAATCTCCCGCATGATCAGAGTCGGCATATACTACTGTTTCTATGCCGGTCCCCTTAGGATACTATAATTCTAAGTGCGTAGTGCCTTTAATGTATCGGAAGATACGCTTAACCGCTTCACGGTGAGGGGTTTTAGGAGCCTCTTGGAAGCGGGCACAAAGGCAGACACTAAACATGATATCGGGCCTACTTGCCGTTAGGTATAATAAACTAACTATCATGCCTCGATACTTGGTACTATCTACCGACTCACACTCTTTATCTTTCGTGAGTTTGGTATCAGAGGACATGGGGGTTTTCATTGGTTTAGATTCTTCTAATCTAAATTTCTTAAGCATTTATTTAATATATTTAGATTGTTAAAGAAAATACCATCTTCCATTTGTTTTATTTGTAGTCCAGGGAAGAAGTTAAGTTCACCCATCATGCTCATCTCAAACTCGTCATGCATGATTTTCGCAAATTCATCACACATGTCTTGACAAGTCGAGCCGAATATAATGTCGTCGACATATATTTGAACGATGATGAGGTTTGAACTTTTCTTTTTAGTAAAAAGAGTGTTATCTACCATTCCCATTTTATATTCATGTTTAACAAGAAAAGCTTTTAATCTATCATACCAAGCTTTGGGTGCTTGTTTAAGACCGTATAAAGCTTTCATTAGTTTATAAACATGATCCGGTTTTTCAAAGTCAATGAATCTTGGAGGTTATGCCGCGTATACCTCCTCATTGATGAAACTGTTCAGGAATGCACTTTTTACATCCATTTGGAATAGCTTAAAATCTAAAGCACAAGCATAAGCTAATAGTATCTTAATTGACTCAAGTCTAGCAACTGGGGCATAAGTTTCATCATAATCGATGCCCTCTTGTTGATTATAGCCTTGAGCAACTAACCTAGCCTTATTTCGAGAAACAATACCGTTCTCATCTAACTTATTTCTAAACACCCATTTAGTTCCTATGATTGTCATATTCCTAGGTTATGGAACTAACTCCCAAATGTCGTTAGCAATGAATTGATTTAATTCTTCTTGCATAGCGACTATCCAACTTTTAATTCTTCTTGCATAACGACTAGTTTAACTTTCATCTCTAAGTCTTCAATCCACAATCCTAGGTTCTATAAGTTGATATAAAACAAAAGAAGATTACATTGGTTTTGGGCTTGTGAATCTAAGGGTTACTCTGATTACAGGTTTCCTATGACATATTCCCAATGGGATTGTTCCAAGATGCCTAATATAGCCTATTTCAACAATCTCAAAAGTTTCAATCTTATGTCATTTTCTAGGTTTTTTCTTCTCGAAACCGATAATTGCTTCTCTTCATCTAAGTCATCATCCACCAAGGGTGAATGTTACTTAGAGGGCGGAGGGTTTTCGCATCGAATGTTCATGTTTGAGTTAATTCTCACTTTCCTAGTATGTTTGTTAAAGATGATATAAGGCTTTACTATTTTACGAGTAACCTAAAAAGATACCTTCGTATGACTTTGGGTCAAACTTTGTAAGGTAGTCTTTAGTGTTTAAAATGAAGCACTTGCTTCTAAACACTCTAAAGTAATCTAGAGTAGGTTTCCTACCTTAAGAGTTCGTAGGTGTTATTCCTAAGATGACTCTAATTAGGATTCGGTTGAGAATGTATGTTGAAGTGTCTACCTGCGTTACACCAAAAACTTTTTGTGGTACGAATTGCTCATTCAACATAGTCCTACTCATTTCTTGAAGTGACTTATTTTTCCTTTCAACACCCATTTGACTTGAGGAAGCGTGAAGCCGAAAAGTTATGTGAAATTCCATTGCAATTACAAAATTCTCTAAATGCACCTCATTAACAAATTCCCTACGTAACGGTTCTTACATAGACAACTATAGTACATCCTAATTGTTTTGAATTTTTCATTGACTAAATATTTTGAATTGATCGAAAGCTTTGGTTTTGTCCTTAAGGAATCTAGTCCAAGTATACCTAGAGTAGTCATCTACTATGACTAAGGTGTATCGGTTTCCTTCGTAACTCCGTACGGCGGATGGACCGAAGAGATCCATATGAAGGAGTTCTAAGCATCTAGTCGTTGAGACTATATTCTTAGCCTTATGACTAGCGTGAGCTTGCTTTCCAATTTTGCAAGCATCACAGAAGTGTTGATCAAACTTAAGCTTAGGTAAGTTTCTAACTAATTCCTTAGATGCTAACGATTGAATGAGACGCATATTTACGTGACCTAATCTCCTATGCCACAACATGGAATTTTCATCAATCGTTGCTAGACAAATTTGGTCTTTAGGCTTATTTCCTAATTTCATCACATATAAGCCTTTCTTCCTAATACCTCTACCTATGACCTTACCATCCTTAGTGATTTCACTATCATGTTCAAAGAAAGTTACTCTACACTTATTATCACATATTTGTCCTATACTTAACAAGTTAAATCTTAAATTATCTACATGTTCTACATTATCTATTTTGAGAGAGTCATTCGAAATCGTACCTTTGCCAATGATGTTACCGCGAAGATTGCTACCAAAAATAACATTACCTCTGTTGTATGCCTTGTAGCTTGAGAAGAGCTTTTTTATCATATTCATTATCTAATACTAAATCATCTATTGACGAGTTTTCATCACTAAAGTAAGAGGATTCGGAACATACCTCGCTTGATGTTTGAGCTACAAGACATGTTATATTTTTGACCATCTCATCATCTTCTTCACCTCTATCACTCCAAGAACCTCTGACAAAAGCTCTTTGGTTCTTGTCTTTTGGTGGCTTTGGACATTCTCCAATAAGATGATTCGGGTTGCCGCATCTAAAGCATTTTCTATTACTTTTACCGTTTTTGTCGTCTCGTTTTCTTTGGAACATCTTTTTGTCATTTCGAGGTTGTCTCACGAATCTTCCTCTTCTTTTAAAGAACTTCTTGAAATCTCTTACCGCCATGGTGTACTCTTCGTCTTCACTTCTGGAAGTCGAACACTCTTCATCACTAGATTCTTTCTTAGCCTTTAAAGCAAGAGATTTTCTTTCAACTTTTGCTTTGACTATTTTGATATCTTTCTTAATGATAATTTCGTGAACTTTGAGGTTCCCGATAAGTTCATCAAGAGATAGTGATGTTAAGTCTTTTGACTCTTCAATTATCGTGACCTTTGCTCTCCATTTAGGATGTAGAGCCCTAAGAAACTTCCTAACATAGTTCTTGCTAGAATAACCTTCATCAAGAGCTTTTAGACTAGTAATAATAGTATTAAATCTAGCAAAAGCACTATCTATAGATTCGTCTTCAGAAATGACGAATTGTTCATATTGTTGAACCAAAAGGTCGATCTTATTATCTTTGACTTGACTATTACCTTGGTGGGTGATTAACAATGTTTTCCAAATTTCTTTTGCCGTATTACACATGAAAATTCTTTCATATTCTTTTCTAGGCAAAGCATTATAAATAACCATTTTAGCTTCGTTATTTTTCGCAAGTCTCTTTTTAAGATCATCACTTTGTTTTTCAAAAGGGATAACCTCATCTAATTTGGTTTCCGGATTTTGTTCAATAGGTTGAAAATCACCGTTGGTAATAACATGCCAAAGATCTAGATCTTTTGATTTAACATATGTCTCAAATCTATTTTTCCAATAAATAAAACTATCACTTCCCCTTTCAAAAGTGATTGGTCTTTGCATAGATTGCCCTTCTATGTTTTTGTCAAGATTCCATAGATCGATCAAGCTGTAAAATACAGTATATTTAAAAATTTGAGTGACCTTGGCTCTGATACCAATTGTGAAAAACTAGAAAGGGGGTTGAATAGTTTACAGGTTTGTTTTCGGTTTTTAAAAGTTTGCCTTTTCAAACATTTAGATTTGAGTTGGTTTGTTTACAACAATTAACATCAAAATGCAAACAATATAACAATCTAAGTAAAGCTAAATACAATGACCAATTATGAAGAGATAAGAAAAGGAACAATCAAACTAAGACGCCAAGATTTTTAGTGGTTCGGCTACGAAGCACCTCTTCACCCTACTCCACTTCCAGAGTATCCTACTCGAGATTTCACTATGTCAACAAGCTCCCTTTAGGTGAAGAAAACCGTTTACACGTCGCTTAAGTTTTTTTTCGACACTAAGCTAAATGTTGAGTCCTAATCTTAGCTAGAACCAATCTACCACTTCACAATCACTACACAATCACAAGATCTACACTATCGGATTTACACACTATCTATATTCAAATAAATACCACAAAGTCATTTAAATAGAGATTTGATACTTAGAAGAAGAGAGGAGAGATCACTAAATAATAATTTGTTTCTTGGCGAATACGAATGTTCTTCTCTTTCACTTGAATGAGAAAGAAGAGATGGGAAGAAGAGATTAGATCATTTAAAACAAGATCTAAGGATGTTAGTGATCAAGAGATTTAGAGAGAGAAAGAATATTTTAGAGAGATAAAGTTATCTAAAAATTTTGTGATAAGAGGTCTGTTTTTCTACAAGGGATGGAGCAGTATTTATAGGTAGGAAAACCCAACGGTCACTAAGGGCGGCCCGGCGGTCCCAGATATATCTGGGGCCCCTCGGGTTATAAGGGGGCCGCCCAGTAGACTACGCTCCCCTTTTTGTCTTTTTATGGGGAATGTTGTATCTGGTATGGAACCTTTCATTTTGGGGGGAAATTTTGAAATTCAAATTTTATGTTTTTAATAAAACTTTTCTTTTAATTAGAAAATATTTTGTATAATTAATTTTGTGAAATTCTTTGTAAAAATATGATGGATAAGAGAAAAATACTTTCTTGATCACTAATCATGCTTAATGATTTGTTTGTTCATACCTTAAGTGATTACTAATCTTAAAAATGGAATTTTATGATTAATAATTTGTTAACGTTTAATTTTATCGTAAACGTGTTAGGACAGAGATGTGGGAGTGAGAGATCCTAGGTTAAGCATCAACATTGATTGCAGCATACATTGCAGCAAACATTGATTGAGTATCAACATACTGGTCGAAAGTAAGTTGATGTTCATTGGGCAGTGCCATGAGCAGTAGACTTCTTGCCTTTACATCATTCTTTTTACATGTATTTTCTTCAATAGTAGCAGGCAAAGTAATCTTTGTTGTTGTAGATGTACCAGTCTCTGGTGGTGTTGTTACAGGAATAGGTACCCATGAATTCCCATTTTCTATGACCTCCCATAGAGCATAATCCTGGATCTAAAAATACTGTTTAATCCTGATCTCCCACATCTTATACTCCCTGAGTTTGAGCATGGGAAGCTTAGCCAAAGCATTGTTCTATGTATTCTCAAACTCCATTACTTCTAGATCAAAGTTTCTCAAAGCACAGGCTCTGATAACACTTGTTGATCCCACGTCTTGATCGATTCTTTACCTTGTAAAGTGTATGTTACCTTGGATAAATCCAAAATAACAATAGTAGAGACTTTGTTTGTATATCAAAGTGTATGCGGAATCTACACTTCAATACTCTAGAAGTATTAATCAATGAAACAGTACTAAACAATGAACAATGAATAAAACACAAAATGCATCAATATTATTAGATCAATAATACGAGTACTCTTGCTTAGTACTAGGGTTACAACCTTGAAGCTATATGTTCTTTTCTCTAAGATGTATATTTGTCTCTTAAGTATATATAAAACCTTAACCTATGATCTCCTTTTATACACCACAAGGAGTCCTTTACAAGATAACTACCTGAGTATGGAAAGGAGGATGAATTGGTTGCGGTGGTGGTGAAGGTGGTGCATTAATGTAGGCATTTGATGGGTTAGTGTGTGAATCAAGGATGGTGGGAATGTTATGAAGTTGGTTGATCATTTGATCTCTTAGTGGATTGTATGATGATGGTGAAGGAGATTGAAAATAGACTCTTAGAGGAAGTAGAGGTGAGTCTTTTGGGAGAAGTGATGATTTAGAGTGGAATGTCTTGCGTTTCATTACAAGTTAACGACAATCTTGGTTTTTCGATGACGTTTGGAATGTGGTCTTGAGAAGACTTGATGATGGAAGGAAGGGAAAAAGATACAGAAGTATGAAGGTTGTCGAAGAAGTATTGAGAATAGGTGATTAAATAATGAGAAGATGTGATAGAATGGAAAAGCAGGTTAGAAAGAAGGAGGCTGCAAAAGGTGTTTGCTAAAAGGGAAGTGCAGCTTGAGGCTGTATGTAGGGGGTCAAAGATACAGAAAAGAGGAGAACTTAAAAATTCGTTTCCCCCTGAAGCGGTCACACTATCATGGGCGGTACCAAATTACTTGGAGGGCGGGGTTTCTTTGGGGCCGTTTCTGGAAAATAAAATTTCTAGTTTTTCCCTTTCTTATGTCCAGTGATTTTGGCATTATAAATTAAGGAATCAAACTAATTAAGCAATAATATATTGGTCTAAATAGCATACAAATCATTTAGCAAATAGTGGCATTGTACGCATGTCACATTCATAAAATTTGCTAACATAAACGCGTTGATAGGATGATAAAATGAAGAGAATCATCCAAGTCAAATGTAATTGTCATTTGTCATTCCTAGTCTTAATAATATATTAAAAACACAATGAAAAAAAAATAATAATAGGTCTTTATGTTATGCCAATTATTCAACATTCGTTTTTTAACCAATCATGTTCTTGAGAGCTTGTCCAATTGACCTTAACCCTTCTCGGTGAGCATCTCATTGTTGAGTTTGAAGATTTATAATTTTGGAGAGATAGGTGTTTAAGTTATGACTTTCATGAGGAGGGTTTTGACGGACTCTATGGACAACATTGGACGAGGAAAGAGTTTGAGCGGAGGGAAGAGTTGGAATGAAATGATCTTCATCATTTTATCAATGGTATCATCCAACGGACGAGATGAGGATGGATGATTTAAAGTGGTGGAGGAGGAGCTAGCATTTGATTCATGAGGTCTTTTCTTGCCATGATCCGATCGCGTCTTTCGCTCATAATGAGGAGCGAGGGATGCATGACTCGATCATGTGAGATGTAGTGATCAATTGCTAATCAGGCTAGCGGACACAACTGTTTGAAACAATTAGTCAAGCATTCATAAGGTAAGAGTTCTTAGGTTTGTTTCGAGTCTTCTTCCATTTCCTTTTGAGAATAAAAATTGCTAGATTGTACTGCGTGGGGTTAATGCAATTAAAGAATATGACAAGACATGCGAGACATGATCTTATTGGACCTACTTGACAAATGGTGTTTTCACGAATGATATCAACCTATGGTTTCATATGAGGTTGAATTTTGCGAGTTAGGATTTCATTTTTATCAACGATAATAGTTTTCTTGTTTTTAGTACGAGTAGCTTGACCTTGTAGAGGTATTTGAATAAAAGACTTGATGACATTTGGAGAAGGAGGAGTGGTTTATAACGCCTTTACTGGCAACATCTTATGCAAGTAGCGAGTGACCACCATATCGGTGTGTGACATTGACTTTTGACGGTATTTTAAGATTTGACCGAATTTCGAGAGTTGAGAGTCAATGACTTTGTATAGCAAAGCTGACCATAAAATGACTTGTGGAGTTATAATCAAAAGTTAGTTGACTGTAGAACTCGAGGACAAAACGAGGAACAATTTGTTCGTTTATGTTCAACAAGCAATCAAAATCAATTGATTCAAACTTAGCACAAATATGACTCATGTTTTCGAAATTTTAACTCACAACCCTACCCTCGTGAAAGTATCATTTTTCCAGACTTGCAATTGTGTTTTGAAGGTTGAGTAAATTCATTTGATAGAGTAGAAAGTAGTTGGTGTCTTTAGATGATTGGTGCGGAATTGAGTCATTGTTACATACAAATAAATTAATCAAAAATCATACTTTGAAGTATCTGTACATTTTGTTGATATTTTGAGTTCGTGCTAGCGTGTTGCCTAGATGTAACTAATACGGCGAGTACGATTAAATGAACCTACAATCAAAAATTTAAGTGTTATCCAAAACGCCCTTAGTTTGATTTTGTCAGCTAACATGTCGAAACATGCATATGAATTATGTTATCTCAAGCTTTGTTCATGAGATATATGATGTGTTTGTGAAAACGTTTTTAAGTTGTATTAACAATGCATAACAACCATTTTATTATGTTCCTAACGTTAGTGATTTGAAAATAAAATTGGGGTTTTGGTTCAAAATCAATTTTTTGACAAACTTAATAATGTATGCAAATCCTATGGGAAGCATATTAGTTATACATTGTAACCTAGTAGTCCTAATTGTACCAAACTGAAAGAAAAATAGAAAATCCCCAATTTCAATTTTTAGTGTTCATCATGAACCCTCGACTCAATTTGATAGAAAATAGATAAAATGACTTACAATTGATGATCTTTATGATGTTGTGGATGATTATAGGTGTTGATTAGATCTTCAATTTAAGTTTTAATGGTTGATTTTAAGTTTTTGGGTTGTTTTGTTCGTTTTTGTCGCTGCAAAGAAGAAAGGGTGTGTTTGGTTTTGTGTTTTGAAAAAAAATTAACTAACTGTAAAATATGGAGTCTGCTGTTAGCGGTCCCATATTGTCAGGCGGTCCCAAATATATTAGGGAGCCGCCGGGGATATAGGGGCCACCCTCAATGAGGGATTTTGGACTTAGTTTTTGACAAAAATTTTACAAAGAGGAGTGACGTTTTAATTTGCATTTCGCGAATTAAAAATGATTAAGGTACTTCGGATGAAGTATTTAAGTTGTTTTCCCAAAAAACGGGGGGAACCCCGGAATAGAACACGGACTAGAATTGATACTTAAGAAGGGAGAAGCGGACTAATATGATTTATGGAATGTGTTCCATCATTCCTAAACTCAAGACGTAGATAGTTAAACGATTTCACGTTTAAGGGGTTTTGTAAGAATGTCGGCGATGATGTCGACGGGACGAACACTTTTTCGATTGGAGATAATTTCTTTTGGACATTATCACCGAAGAAAGTGGTGAAGATTTCGATGTGTTGGTATGAGAATGTTTCTCGGGTTTTTGCTAAGGTCTAATCGGCCTTTATTGTCGAACATGATGGACGTCGTCGAGTCGAACGTTGTAGTCGATAAGCGCTTGTTTCTCCATAGTGTTGTTTGACCATGCTTTTTGGCGCTACGTATTGGCTGGATATAGCAAGAGCAGTTTGTTACTTTGAGAACCAAGATGTCAAACAACATCCCACAAACGTACAAACACCTCTAGTGCTCTTTCGGTCCACATAATCTCCCACGTCATCAGAGTTGGCATTTACTACGGTTTCTATTCTGGTCCCTTTATGATACCATAATCCTAAGTGCGTAGTGCCTTTAATGTATCAGAAGATACGCTTAACCGCTTCAAGGTGAGAGGTTTTGGGAGCCTCTTCGAAGCGGGCACAAAGGTAGACACTAAACATGATATTGGGCCTACTTGCCGTTAGGTATAATAAACTACCTATCTTGCCTCAATACTTGGTACTATCTACCGTCTCACACTCTTCGTCTTTCGTGAGTTTGGTATCGGAGGACATGGGGGTTTTTATTGGTTTAGATTCTTCTAAGCCAAATTTGTTAAGCATTTCTTTAATATATTTAGATTGATTAAAGAAAATACCATCTTCCATTTATTTTATTTGTAGTCCACGGAAGAAGTTAAGTTCACCCATCATGCTCGTCTCGAACTCGTCATGCGTGATTTTGACAAATTCATCACACATGTCTTGACAAGTCAAGCCGAATATAATGTCGTCGACATATATTTGAACGATAATGAGGTTTGAACTCTTCTTCTTAGTAAAAAGAATGTTATCTATCATTCCCATTTTATATTCATGTTTAATAAGAAAGGCTTTTAATCTATCATATCAAGCTTTGGGTGCTTGTTTAAGACCGTATAAAGCTTTCTTTAGTTTATAAACATTATCCGGTTTTTCAAAGTCAATAAATCCTGGAGGTTGTGCCACGTATACCTCCTCTTTGTAAAAGACTTAGGAATGCTTGGAAATACTTTCATAGTTTTAAATGCCTTGAAGTTAATTCTCACGGAATAGACTTAAGCTTATTAATTCTTCAAACACAATCTCAAACATGTATGCGTATAAGGTTTTGCTGATTCTGACATGTCGAAACCAGTAAGGGGGAAGGAGTAGATGTATACTTGATAGTGTCCTTGGCCTTCTTTTGAGGTTAGCTTCTTTTGTCTTTTGAGGTTAGCTTCTTTTAATTTTAGGCTGTGTTGAATCTTTCGGGTGCACTATTTCAATCACATGTAGGAAGAGACATCTCGTCATTAGCCAGTATGCATCATTTGAGTCCCCAGGGGGAAGTGTTAGGAGTATAATTATTTAAAATGTGAGAAAAGTTCTTTCTGATTCAATAAATGCTTCCTCAAACGGTCAATCCCTAAGCTTATTCTTAAAAGAAGTAGAAAAATTTGATAAAAGAGGTACACATAGGTATGATGATTCCTTAAGTCAGTCAGTATTCTGCAGAAAGAAATGAGTACATTTGGGACTTAGTTGACTTAGGTGCTATCATTTCGACTACTTAGAGGGAATAATTGTGACATTCGGGACTTAGTTGACTTTGATGTTGCAATTTATATCATCAATATCCTGAAGAGAGAAATGCGCTCATCCGGGACTTAATTGATTTTGGTGTTGCGGTAACAAATTCTTGAAAGGAGTTAACTGTGTACTTCGGATATCTGGGCTTTATACATCAAGACTGCTTGATGCGGCTTGCAAGAAAGTTCTAAATCTACTCAAGAAAGGATTGCTGGTTTAGGGGGAAGCTAAGACAACTTCAACACCGACACACAGGGGCGTAATTGTAAACCCAACACACGGATAAGGAATGTACAAAAACACAACCTCACAAGCTCAAGTTACATATGTATCTGAATCTGTTCTATCCTCGAAGTTTGATGCAAAGACTTTCATAACTTGGAAAGAAAGTTGAAGCAACGCTGAAGAGTGCTTGAACAGAGAAAGATCAGATTGACAACCTCTTGAAAGAAAGAAGGTTAATGAGGAGCTTAGAAAGTTCGTTGGTGGGAGATTGTACGAAGGAGACCTACGGCTGCATCAAAAGAACCATATGATTCTATCATATGATGTTCTCATCATTCAGGGTCAAACCACTCGTATAAAATAAACTTGTGAATATCTATAAGTGTAGACTTAATTGTGATAAAAAGAGAGATCGATACAAAAATTTCAGAATTTCTTAGTAAATTCAAAATCTTTCCAAAATTATTGTACTCAGCACTGTCTTATAAACCCGTCAAACATTTAGGGGGAGCAATAATAAGTTCCATCTGATAGAAATATATCATTTGTCCCCTGAACGGTTAATCAATTGATATCCAAAATATCAAAGGATTAACATTTTGGATAAGGGGAGAAAATGCGATTAACCTGGACTTAATGTATATTGACAGAAGTGATCAAATAAAATGGACTCAATGCACTCCACACTTAGCATGTACTACGATTATGATGCACATGTTAAGGGGGAGCTTTTAGTGATGATGAAAAACTCTCAAAGTGTAAATCTTTTGATATTTATATCAAACACTTTGATTGAAATTTTCAATGTTTTTGGAAGGATTGTGATGAAATACCCAAAAGACCGACCATGTTCTTAAATTTATGAAGTTATAAGGCAGTTAGGCTTAGGTATTCAGATCCTATGATCCAGCCAGAACCGGAGGGATCTACCCAGGGATATCCACTAGTTAGTGTAGAAGTCCTTAGGTATGATTAAAAAGGAGAAAAAGTGAGAATAGGGAATAATGCCGACTGAGATGGAGCTAACACTGGAACAAACCCAACAAGGTGTTAGTTATGAAGTCTCGGTAAGCATTGAAGGAGTTGAAGAATGAAAAAGAAATGTAAGGATAAAGGGTGAAAAGAAAGAAGCCCTCCATACACTTAGGCAGAAACCGGGTCAATACATATGCTGTCAGAAACATTCAGATGTTGTCTGACATTGAAGATAGTCATGGACCCAGTGACGCTATGCACAACCCTCCCTAGCCACTCAAGGTCTCTCAAAAGACTCTTGTTTCATTTCTCACGGAGATTACACGCATTTCTATCGACTCTCTCACTCCGAGTTAGTTGATATTGAAAAGGTGGCAGTCTGCTCTAGCCTCCAATCACTAAAATTAAAAGTGCACTATTGAGTCTAGAGCTAAAAGAGATCATCCATTAATCGCATTAGGACACTTATCATATCTTAGCTTGTTATCTCACACAATGTGAATATCAAGTAATATCATTAGAGTCCTACACAAGATCCTTATGATTTTGCCAGAACATCCGAGTGATACTTAGGTATTCACAATGAAGATGGAAATCCTGCTTGAGCCAACATCAAACAAGCTCATGGTAGGTAACTTGTGCGATTCTTTATGAATCAAACTTGTGACAACTGGAAAGAAATGATGGTGTGATTCTATAAGAATCAAACTTGTTCCAGGAAATGGATCAACGGTTGTTAATGAATTTTTGAAATGATTAACACTCTCGGTGTGTCACAAAAACAATTTTGTAAGTGATACACCGATTGATTTTCAAATCAATTTTCTATATCAATCGGTGAGATAGTAACTCACTGGTTCACTCTTATCGTGTTGTCTGCTTTAAGACGTTCCGATAATGAGAACATGCTGAGTACGATGAATCTAATACTTATGTGTTAGAAAGATTCAATACTACAGCTGGAAATCCTGTCAAGAAGATTCTTCTTAAATTGAATCTATCTGATCACAGGTCGACTCCCACGAGATCCTTAAGTTACTCCAAACCAAACCTAGGCGAATTACAAAGCTTTATTGCTAATTGTTTTTATGCAGGCTATTTAAAGATGGTGGTGGAGGTTCCTGATACCAGCTGACTCACAAGATCCATACCCACATGCTCATACCCGATAGACTAACATAAGGACTTCATGAAAGGCTCAAATACATATTTCAAGACTTTCGCTACTCTAATACCGAATGTCTTTCTCAAAGTGACGAAGTATTCAAGTTAATGAATCTCAAGAAAGATGTAGCATTAAAGCTTTCCAAATCAACAAATCAAGAATGGTATGAGCATGTCGGTCCAGAAGTCACAAGTCCACAAGATGGCAAAGTTTCAAGATGGCGAAGAGATTGTGCTTGGTTGATGATCTCAAGATGCTCAAGATCACAATGTCAAATACAAGTTCAAGGAACAAGCTCAATCCAGAAATCAATGATCACTACAACATATTCACAGGAGAATGTCAAAAGGACGAGCTAAAGACTAAAGACAAAGCATTGTATGCTAGGCTTAAAGATTTGTAAAATGGAGTGACCTCCCTTAGGGGGAGATTGTTGGAAACACAAAAAGTGTCGGTCACTTCCAAGTTGTAATACATTCCACATCTCTCTCTTGTTCTTGGTTTGATCATAAGATTACATGTTTCTACATCATGTTACCATTCTTAATACTTTAGACAGCCCATGGGCCGGCCATGATATAACTATATAAGCCCTCTCCTAGCCTTGGAGAGGGGTTGGTTGTTTCATTTTTCCCATTTTCCATCTAATAAGAACAACATCCATTTTCCATCCACTTTCTCTCTCTAAAACATCACAACCCACATCTCTCTCTCTTGTTTCTTGGTTTGGATCATAAGATTACATGTTTCCTCAAAATGTTTATTGAGTGTGGAGCAAACTCACAGCAATGCACACATGGTACTAGAATTAGGGGGTGTTTGGTTTTGTTTTCTGGAACTAACTATTCGATAATAAATCAGAATCAGATGGCTATCTAAAACAAAACATGTCATATGAGATGGTCTTTGGATGTGCTTATGTTGGGCGTCATTGTGGGGGGTTTTTAGACGCGTGTTTTACAAGTTTATACATAGTTTCTTAGACCATTTAAATGCAGTTTGGACACATGGGTTTTTGAAGTTCTATGTACTCTTTTTACAGCATTTATATGGAAATTTTTTACAGCTTTTAAATGTTGTTTTTATAGTTTGTTTACACTAGAAATTGTGCCGTTTTGACAACAATACATATTGTCATTTATAATGTTTATTACATCTTTGGTATGTTGTTTTTAATAAAAAAAAGATGTATGCAAAATGCCGCCGCAGCAGAGTCGCGGGTGGCAAAATCATAGTTATTCTAACAATTAGGATAAGTCTTTATATTGTTCTAACATACATATGCATTAAATTCTAAGAATAAAAAATATTGAATTATTGATATTGATAGTTAGGGTTCTTTTTGTCAACAGATATTGAAAGATAAACCCCCCCGCCATAGGTGTAAACACGAGGTGCGTAACATCATGGATATCATCACAAAACAAGAATTGGTACACACAACATACAATATCACGAATAGTTTTCATGCATCTTTACAACACATTAACACAGTAATCCAAAAACAGTTCCAAAGCCTTAGCATCATATTTCCACCAATAAATCATAAAGAAAAAAAGGGGCTATGAACTCACCCTAGATGCTCCCATACGCAGCAAATTCAAATTCTTACCGCGCCAACTGTAGCTGATACAAAAAATAATCACGGTTAACCGACGCGACCAAGCTACAAGCTCTAAGTCCATTGTTAACATACATATGTGGCTGTATAAAGAGGTGATTTGATTAACCATCATGGGTCACCCCAACACCTTGCCCAACCTTAACCACCTCATTAACACATTAAACTAGTTACATACAATTTATTCAGAATTGCTAAATTTTAGCATGTCTTTACGTACTCAAAACCCCTACTTGTTGCCCTCCTTAATTCATACCAAAAATCACCTAAGTTCATTGATGAGTTTATTAACTACCTTGTGATTCCCAAGTATTTAATTAATGTTAACAACCCCAAATAAAATCCAACTATAGAGGGAGGGGCAAAACTGTTCCAATTCGGATCTGATTGCACACTAAAATATTTTACTCTAATTACCATACTTAGACATAAAATTAGAAGCTATCCTTCTAGGGTTTCTTTATATACATATGGAACTTAACTATTGTAGAAGGGCTAAGCTTAATTCCACTTTTATGTTAGGGTTTCACCCTCACAAACATGACCTAATTCTGACCCGTATTTACTGTTTTGACCACTTTTGTTGCAAAAGTTATTTGAATGCCTTCCCGACCTTAAAAACCTTCAAGGCTGGATTTCCTGGAAAGTAGACTCTTTTGGCTTATTCATAGACTCAAGAAATATATCAATACACGTTTTTATCATCTAGATATTAGTAGTTGAACACGACCCAAAATTTTGCTCAACCCTAAATCAAGTTTTAATGCAAATCTAACCTAACCAATTGCATGAACATGACCCTGACTGCAATCCCTAATCACTCTCGCATCATAAATATTCATTAATATTCATATATTTTTATAAAACCCTAGAAATCCACCCATCATAAGTGTCCACAAGGCATGCAATATTTAAACATAGTATTGAACATACTACCATTGAAGATAGCACCTAAATAACACTCTTGATTGACTCTTGGATCTAGCAATGAAAATCGATTCTTCTTAGGGTTTTGGGGGCTGAGTTCGACGGCACAAGGGGAGGGGAGGAAGGGATTATGAGCTAGGTTTATGGTGTATAACTCTAAGTAACCCTTATCCTTTTTTTATTGCAATTTGATAAAAATTAAAACTCTAATCCTACTTCTTTTTTTTATACCAATCAGGCCCCCTAATAAATATATTTTTTTATTATTTTTTATTAATTTATTAATTAACTAATTTACTTCATTGGTCTTTAATTTATTTTCAAATAAAACCTAACTAATATTGAATTAAAACCATTTATAACTTTAAACGCTACTTACCAACTTTCTAAATATCACTTTCATTTCACCAAAACCACTTATCCCTATTTTAGAAGTTTCTACAAACTTCTAATAATAAATTCACTCACTAATTAAAAAAACGGAGCAATGCTTCCTTTCCCAAAAACTTACACATCTTACAAACGCTTAACTCTTAAAAACAAAAAATTGAGTACAATACATTCAACTAATTAATGTCCTTTCATTTCCATTATCACCACACATGAACAAATGGAATACTTAACACCAAATTCATATGCACACAAAATAAGATAATCATTTACCTCTAAAATGACATCATGCATATATGTAAACCACTTCAACATAAATATAGAACACATAACAAACAAGAAACATACAAAATGGAAACTTAATCATTTTTAAAGGTATAAACTAACCTGTTCAAATCACGGTTGTCACAGTATCCCCTCCTTATGGAAATCATCGATCCCGGGAATTTAACTAGTTGGTTCAAAGCACGATAAACAAAATAACAAGGATAACTTAGACCTCATATAGTCTCGCGTTTCCCAAGAGAACTTGAGACCACGGATAAAAGCTTTGGAATTCCAACGAACTTTCACAAGTAGGAATTCTACTACAGGTTTCAAACTCTTAACCTCACGATCCATAATTTCTACAAGTTCCTCAACAAAACGTAAAGTCTTGTCAATTTTGATTTCATTTAACGGCACATGCAAATTAGCATTCCCCAAACACTTCTTCAAATTTGACACATGGAATGTGTCATGTACACCAATCAATTCCTTAGGCAATCTTAATCCGATGAAGCTACAAGTGTCAATCCTCTCAAGGATCTCGAATGGTCCAACATATCTCGGTGCTAACTTACCCTTTTTTCCAAAAATGCATCACACCTTTCCACGGTGACACTTTTAACAACACATTCTCTCCAACCTCATACTCTGTCATCTTACGTCCACTGTCCGCATAACTCTTTTAATGATCTCTTGCCACTTTGAGCTTTTCCTTTACAACCACTACTTTATCAGTCGATTCTTGCACCAATTTGGGTCCAATCAAACTACCTTCCATAATTTCAGCCCATAACACGGGTGACCTACATTTTCTTCCATATGGTGCTTCGAACGGAGCACACCAAATGCTAGTGTGATAACTATTGTTATAAGAGAACTCGGCTAACGGTAGGTGGACATCCTAACTGCCACCAAAGTCTTCAACAAACGCCCTTAACATATCCTAACAATGTCTGAATTGAAACCGCTCACATTCTAAGAAAAAGAATCGTGTCCATCTGTCTGAGTGGTGATAAGCCGTGCTCATATCCAATCATTTTCCTCAAGGCTTTGAGATGTTTGCCAGAGACATACGAAACGTGCATCACGATCCAAAATAATGGACATAGGCACTCCATGATGCGTGATAATTTCATCAGTGTACAACCTCGCGAATTTCTCCGTACTATAATCTTCACGTATTGCCAGAAAATGTGTTGATTTGGTTAATTTATCAACTACAACCCATATCGCAAAGCGTGCCCACCCTTGTTATAAGGTTAACTTTGTTATAAAGTCCATGGTGAAGTTATTCCCACTTCCTTTTAGGTATCGTCAGGTTGTTATAATATGTCCCAAAGTCCTTTTGATGCACAGGCCTTCACCTTTGCACAAGTTAAACATTTGCTGAACAAGGTATGCATTATCCCACTCATTCCCTCCACGCAGTACATAAACTCAAAAGGGCATAGTAAAATCATATCCTCTTCAGGAGTACGGTGAATACCAAGGACTAATGAGCCTCATCCATCAAATTACTGATCCTCACCACCTCCTACTAGAGTGGAACCCATATTCGATTCCCTAAAGTACAAAACTTTTTTGTCATCTTTCTTTTAATCTACTTGAATCTACCCCAACATGTAACCTTTCAGCCAAGTACGTTCTCCTGATTGGAACGCCTCACCCTAGCTGCCAGTATCATTCCTTCTTACTCCAGATTGAAATATCTAGCCATTGCCCCGACACTAGATTCGTTTCACCCGTTCCATCCTACTCAATGCTCAGGGCCACCACATTCTCTATATTTATCCCGGATGATAGCAATATAACCGATTCATAATCACTAAATAATTAGATCCACCTTTCCTTTGATGCTTAATCAACTCCTTCTGATCAATATGAGTTGTAGACTTTTAAGATCCGTGTAAATGACACTTTTACGTTACCATAAACAAATAATATCTCTAAGATTTTAGAGCCATAACACCATCGCTCCCAACTCTAGATCGTGTTGTAATAAATTCTTCTCGTATGGATTTTTTAACTGCCTTTAAGCATACGCAATTACCTTTTTCTTTGCATAAGCAAACACCAAATCCCAGATTCAAGCATCACGTAAACTACAGAAATCTCAACTCCATCAGGAAGTATACAATAATCAGCCGCATCACACAAATTATTTTTCAAAGTCTGGAAAGCCTCTTCTTGGGTTCTCAACACCCCATACAATAGTTACTTGCCGAGACAACAGAGGTAAGAGAGGTTTAGCAATCTTAGAGAAATTTGCGATGAAACGACGGTAGTAACCTGCCAACCCTAAAAATGATCGAATCTCAGACGATGTTGTAGATCTTTGCCAATTCTTTACGCTGGCCAGTCTATCTACCTGGTCCACGTGAATACCACCTGATTAACCACGTGACCAAGGAAATGCACTTCTTGCAACCAGAACTCACACTTGGAGAATTTAGCATCGCAACTTCTCCTTCCTTAGTAATTCAGAAAAACTAACCTCAAATGCACTTCAAAGATCTTTCCTTAGTCTTTGAGTAGATCAAGATGTCATCGATGAATACAATAACAAACTTATCTAAATACGGGTTGCAGACTCGATTCATCAAATCCATAAAGAGCAACCGTTGCCCTTGGTTAATCTGAAGGGCAATAACGGTGAAACCAAAATAGTCATACCTTGTATCGAAATGAGCGGTTTTTCGGAATATCATCCTAAATGTATACTCGAGTTTGGATAACCCCGATCGAAAGATCAATCTGTGGAAGAAATACATGAACCTTGTAGTTGATCAAATAAGTCATCAATTCTAGGGAGAGGATATCGATTCTTAACAGTTAACTTGTTCAATTCTCTATAATCGATACACATACGAAAAGAGCCATCATTCTTCTTAAAAAAACACACCGTCGCTCCCGCACGGAGAAATGACTTCGGTCCGTACCCCGAAAAAAAAAATCCCCCCCTATGTCCTAGCATAAGCGCATCTTGAAAGCTGCCTAGAACAATTCTTGCATTTGCGAGGGCGCTAGACGATAAGGAACTTCGAAACTGGCAGGTCGCTTTCATGGAAACTAAATCTAATGCCAAACACCAACCTGTCTCTAGTGTGGTAATCTCAACAAATCTTCTAGGAACACATCAATAAAATCCCGTATAACAGAAATATCACTCACTTTCAGTTCATCTACCTTCGTGTTCATTAAAGCTTTGGCTACTCCTAACGTACGCTCCCCTTGAACCCTAAGTATCTCACTACCGTCCAATGGTATTTCAACCCAACCTACTCTTGACACACTATGTGAACAGCCTTGATTCTGGGACAACCAGTCCATTCCCCACAATCACATCGCAACTTCCATACCCAACTGTAATCAAATTTATACTAAATAGGGAATTTCCTAGTTCTAGTTTGTAGTCACGAATAATCCTATCAACTTCTACTTTCTTACCATCTGCTACTTCTATCACATAACCAGGATTTACAATACTAGGTTTCACATTTAGTAAAGGCCCAAATTCAGTAGAAATGAAACTAAAATCAGCTCTAGAATCAAAAAGTACAGTAGCAAAATGATCGTTCAAAAGAAAGAAAAAAAAATGTACCTTAAAGAATACAAACACTAAAGCATCAGGCCCGTCACAACATTAGAGGATCTTGTAAAAGCCTCACACGGCATTCACACATTCACAATGAAGCCCCCATCCTGTAGCTCGATTCCCATTGTTTCGGTGAGTTTACGGTTTTCCCCCACAGCTAACGATTTCCCTTTACATGACCAGGTGCACGGTACAGAACTTGGGGCATTGTACTGACGAGTGAGCGAGGCCTTCACACTCGTAAAACAAAGCCTTCCGATTATGACCCCTTCTAACAGTACTCACAGGAGTTTCTCGCTTAAATGGTGCTCGACAATCTTTAGCAAAATGGCCAGGTCTCTGACAGTTAAAACACAGCCTACAAACTCCATCCTCCGGATGATAAGTATAAACATTTACAATACACTTGGGTGATATTGGTCACAAATTGCATTTCTAGGAGAGCTCAGTCGCCAAACAATCCCCAAGAGTCCCCGCAAACCTTTTTGCCTCTTATTCTCTCTTTTTTTTTACCATGACCACCTTACTTACTTGTCAACCTATCTCTACCTCCACTTTCCTATCATTTCTCGGGAGAAATTACCCTTCGTTCAATGTACCACAACTAACCAACTACTGGCCAAACCACCAACCACCACAGCCGGTTGTAGCCGTAAGTATTCCACAGCTCACAGAAAAAGCACTTCAGGAAGATAGATTGATAGGCACTCAGAGATCGCCATAAGCCCATATAAAAAAAGTACCCCAATCTCCCCACTCTTCTCTCCCCCACATCGCATCAAAATAAATATCTCAACACAAAAGGCGCCGAATCCCGGCAACATACCTCTTGAAAAAATGCATTCCGACTAAGTGATCACCAGAAGAGGAACCATCTTGCTAGTTCAACGGAATCTGATCCGAGTATAAGCTGCATTGTATTTTTTTGGTTTCCTACCAATCTTGTGATTCAAAACATTTTATATCTCCAACCTCATCCATTTAATAAACTGTATGGATAAAATACCCTCACACCAAACAATGGAAAATGAAAAGCCTTATTAAAAAAATCAATCCAAGGCCCACATACCCACCCCCACCATAGGCCCTCAGCATATACCAAAACCGGCCAACTAAAACGCAATCAACAACAAGTAAAGTTCTCTTCCCAATATATTGAGTGTGTATCCACCATGTCAGTGCCTTGTTAACAAACGAAAAGTCAAACATATCTCACCTTCTGAATCATTGCGAAGTCGTCATCAAAAAGATAATAAGGATAGTTCCCAAGTAGATCATTTAGGGGGAGAATGTTAGAAATAAAGAAATGTTTTACTTGTAAGCACTATTATAAAGTGCAGGGATTAAATATGTTAAGTAAGGAAAGTTTAGTCAACAAGCTAACCAAGGGCTATAAATAGTTATTTATGCCATGGTTAGATGTAACAACTTCATTTAATCAAAAGGCAAGTTAGATATTTTCTCTCTCTAAACACACACACTAATTACACCTTAATCTTCACACACTAGTCATCAATCAAGATCTTATATTCAATAGTACTTATATATGTATTTCTAATGTCCAGAGAATTATGGCGTTATACGTTGCTTCACACTATAAAAATTCTCCGAGTGGTCTTTAATTGTTGGCTGATGCTCTAGTTCATCACTTGTTCGTCTTAGTTTGTATACTTCTCCATTCTAATTTAAAAAAAACCTTAATTTTTTCCCAATGGTTTATTTGTATTTGTGTCAGATCACAACTTTTAAGTCCCCACATCACATGTATCTGAAGCTCATCTTGGTGTTTAGTGACGATACATTGCTTCAAAGCATTATTAGTTTATGACATATTATGTTCAACGACTTATATTCTAAAAGAAGTTGGGTTCCTGAAAGTGTGATCATATGAGATATGGGGTTTAAGAGGCTAAGGTATCATAACACCATAACATCGCCACATCATCTTTAATATTTTAACACCAAAAAAAAACCCCTCAATCATAACACCATTTTAACACATTTTTTTGACCCACTTTTTTATTTTCTATTTATTTAAACAAACTAAAAAAATTCAAATAAAATTTTTATAAATTCTAATAACATTTTTATAAAAAGTTACAAAATTCAAATAAAATTAAAAAAAAAGTTAAACTTGTTAAAAAGATTTAGTGCAACCTATTTTTAGCCCATTTTCAGCCCACATGAACACATATTAACTTATACTATTAAATAAAAAAATACCTTCCTCTTTATTCCCACCTGCCCACACACACACTATTCACACACACACAAATGTATACACCCATAAAATAAACACACACAAACACACAACACAAACATCTACCCAGTTTTTAAAAAAAGAAAAAACGTTAGAACACACGTTGTTGGGTTAACTCCTAGCCCAACGCCGTTACTTAAATGTTGAGGGCGGTGTGGTAACGCCAGCAACGTCGGTGCCAGCTAAGCATAACGCCGAGCTCGACGTTACCGTACCTTGGGCTCTAAGATTGATTCAATATGGCAAAGTATTTACTCTAATAAGAATATTTAAGTTTTTAAGAAGGACCAATGAAAAATTTATGATACGAATAACTTTGAATCTAAAACTACAACAAACATTCATCACAAAGTGTGTAAAGGCTTCTTGTAAAACTTAAAAAAAGTCTTTTGTTAAGAATCCTAAGAAAATACTTAATGCTAAAGGCATAAGCTTTTGGAATGAGCTTTGAAAATGCATGATAAATAAGCTCACAAAGGTAAGCATTTTGGCTTAAAAAATGCTTAACTTGTTAGTAGTATCAGAAGGAAACTTTTCAAATAAGTTTACCCAAACACCACTAATATAAATAATATGGTCATGTGTGGTAAAAAAAAGACCGCGTCCTTCAAACATGTTTCGCTTCCTTCAAAACATGTTTCGCTTCCTTCAAAACACATTTCGCTGTCTTCAAAAATTCTTCAAAAACCCAGAAATTTTTGATCCAAAAACGTGTTTTGATACCCAAATAAGTTGCTAGTACATATAAGACTAACAAAAGTACAAGTTGATCGTCGTAAAACACACGTTTTAGATCAAAAAGTAAGCGAAAAAAAGGGTGCGTTCGGTTTGAGTTTTTACCCAAAAAAACCCACGAACACCTCTAAATCTGCAAACAACGATCACGATATGCTCCTAGGCTCTGATACCAATTGTTAACAATAAGATTTCACTAACAAAAGACACGATCCGGAGGTCGGGGAGGATAGAAATGAAAGTAAGCCATTTTATTAGAAAGAGAAAGGAAAGAGTGTGTGTATTTTCTAGAGAGAGAAACAACACACACTTATAAGACAAATGTTTATCCTCACCCCTCCATGGAAGTATAGAGGGGGTATTTATAGTCATAGTGACACCTAACTATTGTAACTTGTCATTATTAGTCCCTACGTGTCACACTATAACTAAACTATTGTAATTCCATATATGTCACCATATTTTAAGGCTAACACTCATGTATAAACACGGGGTATAACGTTTTTTTCTTTTTGAAAAATGAATTAAGAAATTCTTCATGTAGAGTAACAATTGTGTTAATATCCACACCCTAAAAATAATCTAAACACTGAATGTAGAACATACCATATATAAGATGAATGTCGCTAAATTTAGATTTGACATAAAAAAACTTGGTTCCAAATTCCAACTTTACAGACTAGTAGTAATTCAGACTTGTGAGCTTATAAAGGTGCCAATTCCGGTCAATTGTAACTATTATATTCTTTTGTCTTGAAGATATATGCAAGTAATATTTTGTGTATATTAGAAACACTTATGTGAATTCTACTTACGCTAAATCAAAAAAAGAAATGTAGCTCCCTGTTAGGATCGACAATTGAGAGAAGGGCCCCATTGGAGGATGGGTCCCGAGCGGTTTTGCATTGAGTTTTCTTTGCAATTGCAGCTTATAGGTCATATAAATAAACTAATATCTTTGCGCCAAATGACACTTTGGCTTCTTTGTATTAACCTTCTAACCCACATATTATAAGACTATAAAAGTGTTAAGTCAATCAACATGAAAGGAATTTTGCATTGCAAAGATGGCATAGACATATTAATTTATTACAAAGAACAATACTATGCTTTACTTAAGTTCATTAATAAAATAAGATCAAATTTCAATACCTTGCCAACATAAGTCTGAACCATCTTTTCATTTTCCTCAACTACAATTTAGGTTGTCCATTTGCCAAAGAAATTTAGATTTACAAAGTATTTAAAACAAAATTCATCAATCTCGCAAGTGATATAGATTGTCTAATGATATCAAGTTATAAAAAACTTAATAATGAAGCACATATGAATAATATGAGCTTAAATATAAACATTAATGACGCACGGCTTAGATTTTTACTCGATTTATAATGAGTTTCTCATATGATCTATAAGCATAAGAAGATGAAAGGAACATACAAATCACTTGCTATAGCAATATATATTTACTAAAGGGGCGTTTGGGTACCCTTATTCGAGTTGCTTATAAGATTATTATGGTATCATTTATCAAATTACATTAAGTTCACCAAACCACCAACTAAGAAAGACCATTTTTTAGAAAATAACTCCAAAAAGATAACATTTACATAAGCGACAACCTATTTGTAATAATCTGACCCAAACACTCCCAAAGCGCACTTAGCCTAATGAATTCTAATAAATTAGCCATATTTTATTTGCCTTATTGTTCTATAACTAATTAACATTCCTAATTGCAATCAGATATTCACCATAATCTAACTTAATCAATGTACCCTATACAATTACAAAGACCAGACCACAATAAAACATAACGACCATTATAATCACATATCTAATATCCTTACCCAAACACTCCTCAAAATTCAAAGATTAAATAGTTTAGATGACGATATACATTGCAGGCAATTCTTCAATGAGCCTGTAATTGCCAAAAACACACCAAAAGAAATGTTTATTTACTGAATTCAAGGCAAAAGTCCTGCATCATTGGTTCCTCTGCAACAACAAAAGCAATCACCTCAAACATCGACCCTTGGCTCAAGTGTAACCATTACTTCACTGCAAGTAACAATTATATAAAGTCTAAACAATATTTATAGGAAAAACACCATGTCACTTGATTTAACATTTACAAAAAAGTAACCATAAGCTTTTTGAAGGTTTAACCAAACATTCTATTGAATGGTAAAATGTTTCCTTGCCATTATCATAAAACCAACGACCTATATATACATTATACGAATAGGGCTTTGAGCCCAAGATAACTGTGAATACAACTCATCATGACTAGGCCAAGATAACTATGAATACAACTCATCGTGACTAGGCCAAGCAATAATGTTGATTGATATAGCATATATGTTGATTGATATTTGCCAACTAATACGCCCCTCGCAGTTTGAGGGGAGGAGGGTGGACACTCAAGCTGGAGCGAAAGTCTTCAAACAAAGCGGACGAAAGACCTTTGGTGAAGATGTCAGCATACTGAAAACGAGATGGAATATGAAGGACCCGAACATGACCCGCCTTAACCATATCACGAACAAAGTGTATATCAATCTCAATATGTTTGGTTTGTTGGTGTTGAACCGGGTTGGCAGACATATAAACGGCACTAACGTTATCATAGTAAACTAGAGTAGCAGTGAAAAGAGGGGAGTGTAACTCACGAAGAAGATTGCGAAGCCATGCAGTTTCAGCAACAACGTTAGCAACACCTCGACATTCAGCTTCAGCACTAGAGCGGGAGATGGTGTGTTGTCGTTTAGCAGACCACGACAAAAGGTTATCACCTAGAAACACACAGTAACCGGAAGTAGACCTGCGAGGGGCAGCATGCCCAATCAGCATCAGTGTACCCAACTAAAGTAGTAGCGGAAGCATATAGGTGAAGAACAAGCTCAAGAGTGCCATGAACATAGCGCTGGATGCGCTTAAGAGCAGCAAAATGTGGCTCCCTTAGATCATGCATATAGAGACAAACTTGCTGAATTGCATAAGATAGATCTGGGCGAGTAAAGGTAAGATATTATACCCCCCCCCCTCGCAAGACTGCGATATAAAGTAGGATCCTGCACAGGAACACTGTCCGGACCCAGTTTGGTCTCAGAATCAACTAGTTTTCGAGACGGGTTACAATTAACCATATGAGCACGTGCAAGAAGATCAAGAGCGTACTTCTTCTGAGACAAAAATAAACCTGTAGAATGACGAATAACAGAAATGCCAAGAAAATAATTAAGTGCTCCGAGATCTATCATGTCAAATTATTTATGTAAAGGGTCTATAATCTGCTGAAGTAGAGCTGTAGAAGAAGCTGTGAGGATAATATCATCCACATATAAAAGAAGATAAGCAATCTGAGATCCCTGTCTATAAATAAATAGAGAAGAATCACAATGACTGTGATAAAATCCGACCCGTGTGGCATAACCTACAAAGCATTAAAACCAAGCACGAGGTGCTTGTTTCAGTTCATATAAAGATCTCTGTAAACGACAAACATGGTTAGGGAACCTAGCATCAACAAAACCGGGTGGCGGATGCATGTAGACAGTCTCGGATAAATCACTGTTAAGAAAAGCATTCTTAACATCAAGTTGGTGAATCGGCCATTTACGAGACACAACAAGGCTAAGAACCGTGGAAATAGTGGCTAGTTTGACAATCGAGCTAAATGTCTTATCAAAATCAACACCAAGTTGATGAATACTACCGTTAGCAACCAAACGAGCCTTATAATGGCTCAAAGTCCCGTCAGCATGAAACTTATGCTTAAATAACCACATAGAGCGAACCATATTAACACCAGCAGGCCTTGGTACAAGTAACCAAGTGCCATTTTAACCAACGCATTATACTCATCGTACATAGCATTACGTCACTAGAGATCTTTTAAGGTATCAGACGGATTTTTAGGAATATGAGATATCAAGAAAGTATTTAGAAACAAGCGATCGATAGGTTTGATAATGCCTGATTGCGACCGTGTGATTATGGGATGAGTGCGGGGTGGTTCATTAACTGGGTCGGTATTGGTTTGTGGATTTGGTGGATCGAATATAGTTGGTGGAAGCGGACTATTTTGGGTTTAAGTTTGGGTTTGGGTTTGGGTGTTGTGTGGTTCGTGACTAGTGGGTTGGGTGGTGGGGAAATTTGGGCCTGATAAATTTGGGTCGGTGTGAGTAGGAATTTGGGTTAGATTCATATTTGGTAGAGCAATTGTGTGACAACCGTGTCTTGAGCCGGTTAGTCAAACCGATAGTGTTGACCTAAGTATATTATTATGTGTTATAACTTTGTGTTTATGTGATCTTATGTGAGTTTGGTTATCAATCTATGAGCGTGATCGTCTCATTTTAATTTAATTTATGGTTAATATGGGAATTTCATTTTGTTCACATTTTTGTGACAATAGAATTGATAGTATGATTTTTATGTGTGCTAAGCGAGTTAAGTATGTGCTTAAGATCATTTTGAGTTGTATGGGCATCTCATTTTGATTCTATATGTGTGTTAAAGTGTTGGATATTCCATGTGTTCATATGTGGTGATAATGAAATTGACATGTCGCATGTAATGCTATGTCAAATATTAGAAAATTGAGGATTAAGTTTTATGAAAAGTATGCTATTTTAGAAATGAAATAGATGAGTAAAATATAGAAGTTTGTAGCAAACTTTCTAAATATAGAAAGTGAAGTGTGAAATGAAAAGTTATTTTTAGAAAGTGTAGTAAGTTGCGTTTATGTAAAAAGGTTTACAAAAATAGCTAAAGTTTTTATAAAAACTTAAGGTATTGAAGGAAATTAATTAACTAATAAAAAAAATTTACATACATATTAAATACGAATTTTAATAAAAGAAAGAAGAAAAAAGTGTTTTAGTGTAACACAAATACTAGTTAGATAGGGATTAGGTTTCTTAGTTGTTTACACCTTATAAATACTATAAACCTAGCTCATAATTCCCCATATTTTTTCTTTGTGCCATGAGATTCCTCCCCAAAACCCTAGGAAGACAAAAACTTTGATCAAGAATTAAGTGGTGATTTTGTGGAAGATCTAGCAAAGTTTTTAGGTAAAATCATTAACCTTTCTTCTTGTTTATTCTTTTAAATCATGTAATAATTAATCTATGATGGATCTAAGGTTACATAAAATACAGATTTTAAAAGATGTATAATGATCTTACGATGCTTGGGAATAGATTAGATGCGTGTTCATGCATGTGGCATGATTAGTTTTGTGTTAGATCTTAATTTAAGTCAGAGCAGAATTTAGGGCTGTGTTCAAGAGTGAATATCTCCATTATGGTAATAGATTTTTGAGTATTTCTAGACTCTAAACAGTAGCTCATTGAATGTACTTTCCAAAAAATCCGGCCTCGAAAGTTTTTAAGGTCGGGAAGTCATTCAAATGTTGGTTACACTAAAAGTTGTCAGATCAGTAAATATGGGTCAGATTTAGGTCATGTTTGTGAGGGTAAAACCTATACTTAAAAGTGGAATTAAGCTTAGCCCTTCTACAGTAGTTAAGTTCCATATGTCTATGGATAATCCTGTAAAAATTAGCCTCTGAAAGCATGTCTAAGTATGGTAGTTAGAGTGATATATTTTGGTGTGCAATCAGATCCGAATTAGGACAGTTTTGAAGTTTGATTTTATTTGAGGTAGTTACACATGTAAGTAATACTTGGGAATCACAAGGTAGTTAATATACTCATAAATGAACATGGGTGATTTTTGGTATAATTTATGAAGGTCATTAAGTAAGGGTTTTGGGTACGTAAAGAGACACTAAAATTCTGCAATTCTGAGTTAATTGTAAGTAGCTAGTGTAAAGTGTTAATAAGATGGTTAAGGTTGGGCATGGTGTCGGGGTGACCCATGATGGTTAACTAAACCCTTAGACATCCATCATATGTGTGTTACATGGACTAGAGCTTTTAGCTTGGTCGCGTGTAACCGTGTTTATTTATTTGTATAGTTGCGTGTAGAGATTTGGAAGCTGCGTTTGAGTATCCAGGTGAGTTTCATAGTCCCATTTTACTATGTTTTTTTGGGATGGAAGTGATGCAAAATATGTTTCAAAATGTTTTGATTCTGTGATTATATGGTTCAAGTTACACATGTACATTTAAGTAGCTATTATATGTTATGTGTTGCATGTTGTATGATGTTGCATTGTTCTTCTCCTACTTTGTGGGCAAGAGGTTTCGCCTACTTGGTGTGGGTATGAACCTATGTGTGTGCTACGGTACCAAGAGTCTGTGATTTAGGGATTTCATTCCTCTCTATGACTATTTTTGTTGCATTGGATCGGGGGACACGTTCCGTCCGAATTGAGATTCTTAGTTGCATGAATGCTAGCATGTATAATAGCCAGCTTATTTGTCCTGCCATGTTTTGTTTTTTTATATAATCACAGTAATTGATTTAAATCTTGTATTGGTGTCGTAAAACCTATGACTCTCATCAACCATTATGTTGACGTTTTAAGCATCATTTTCAAGTGAGCGTTATGATGGTGTTGAAGTAAATAAAAGTGGCTAGAGAGACCATTAGGTTGCATTGAAAGTTCCCAATTGATTTCGTTTCGTATTTTGTTGCATAAATTCTTGAATGATTTTATTAGGTTTGTGAGACATTGTTTTTGTATTGATGAGACCTCTTTTTTATTAATACAAGATGCCGTTCTTTTGTTTTCGGTATTGTCCTGACACATTGTGTCTTTTAAATTTGTTATGCATGTAGTGATTCTCTATTGTTGACACCATTGTGTTGTGATGATATCCATGATGTTACGCCTTGTGTTTCCGCCTTGGCGGTGTGTGACAGATTGGTATCAGAGCCTTTGGTTATAGAGAAGTAGGTGGTCGAGCCTAGACTATAACCTAGGAGTCCTTCATATAGTTGCATTTTAGGGCTTAAGTTTTTATATACGTATCTACTATACTTTCTCGCTATTCGAAAGCTTTAATTTTTCTTAATTTGTCTACTATTATAATATATATATATATATACTTTTTTATTATTGGTATCTAATAGTACATACCCTTCCTTATTAATTTAGTCATGTCTCTCTCTAACCGTAATAGAATCTATGTGTTTAGCTATCTAGGCATTTTTGTATTCTTGCTTTCTTTGAGTTTTATTTTGACCTACAGGCTACTCGATAGCTTATGATTTAAAAGATGAGCCAATTGAGGAGGAGCCTCTCGAGGAATCGAATGAGGAAGGTTAGTTAAAAGAGTCGGAGAAGGAGACCGACTCAGATCGTTTGTCGGATGCTTGTAGCAGGCCTGGACCCGCAGAGTCGGGTGACTCTTGCGAAGCCAAAGTCAAACCCAAGCAAGGCCCAGCATAAGTTTATTCCGTCTTTTACCTCGTCACAATGCTATTGATTATTTCTTTCAGATATTTCGTATTTTGGAGGCGCTGCGAGACTTTCGTTCTTTTATGTCGTTTTGATTTTATTTTTATATAAGTAAGTATTTCTTTGATGGAGTATCCTTTATGTGTTAAGTTGGAGTGGTTTAAGATGTGCAATATGGAATATGTGCTTATATGTGAATTATGATTGAAATGGATAGTCTTGGAAGTAAGTACACGTGTAAAATGAAGCACTTATAATTATGGTGGCCAACATAATTATAAAGGCATTACACACGTAGACTTGTGACCATGATTGCATTTATTTGTGTTTGGTTGTAAGGTGGTAGTGTAATATGTTTTTTTATGAGTATTCATGATAAGGATGGTGGTATGGGTAGAGAATTACACTCTTACCCTAATTGGAGGATATGTTAAATTGAGTTGTATATATAGTAAGTTTCTCTTCTATCTAGTATTTGCGGATACCTAGTATTATTATTATTATTGTGGTTGCTTGTTGCTCGATTGTTTGTTCGAATCTGCTCTTTCGGATATAGGCGCGTTTCGTTAGTTCTTTCGTTGCATTGATTTCTCGTATGAGTATCAAACTTTTTTTAGCACTAATTGTTCCTAACATATTAGTGTAGATCATTACTCCTATGGTCAAACAAGATTTGTAATAATACCGGCAAAAGCAGTTTTTTTTTTACGAATCTCGCAAATTTAGTTTTAGTAATTTTGACCCATTTCGAGTCCGAACCGGCTTAAGTATATAACTAGAAACTTGCTCGGAATGATTTTTCGGTTAACAATCGCGAATTTTTTTGAAAGCCTGTAATGTGTAAACTAGTGGAGTTATACTTAATCAATTTTGGACTAATCTTATTGTAATTATCTAAATTTCTTGCGAACTTTTTTATAGTATCAAAGCTGTTAAAATCGCAAACTAGTATTTTCAGATGTTTTCGGATCCGTTTGGACTATAAAAACCTTAGGAAATAATATAGTATCACTTGTATAATATTTATACGCGTTAAAAACTTTATAAATTTTTTTATAAACTAGTTACACCATAAATAAGTTGACGTTGTAAAAATAATAAAAATGGTAAATCAAGCGAACTAGACTATATTTAATTTTCGGACAATTATAAAATATTACGAACGGTCGAATGTATATACTTGGAAATTAAACGTTAAACTTAACGTAAAAATTATTTTGATTATTAAACCGAATTACAAACTAATAGGTGGTGATATAACAATATGAAAATATAATGCATTATTTTATATTCACTTGCATTATTCTGAATCGACCTATAATTAAATAGGTTGCATACCGGTCTTTTGTGACGACGTTCCTTGTTGATTTTTCCAAAGACAATACCATCACTTGAGGTGAGTTTATAGCCCCACTTTACTTGTTTATCACTATTTTACAAATCTCGGGGTGAGATACATGACATGTTTTACATTTGTCAGCAAGTACTCTTTTAAACAATTACGGATTTGCCTAAGTAGCGTTAACCCATCTATGCCCACTATCATGAACTATTAATTACTTTGTGTAAGCGCGCGTGTTATAAATAGATCTATTTAGGATTGACATCCTCGTCCAGGATTGGTGCCAAACATGGCCAACGAACGTATACCATATCGGATTTTAGATGTTGCGGGTTGAACATCTACACGGGCAGATTATTTGCATGAATTTGCACACATACATTGTTGTAGCTTCAGTGTCAAGAGCTTAGTGCAATCGTAATTACATTTTGTGATTTTGTATGTGTTACTTATTTTCACACATTGAACTCTTGTGGTCCCACATTTATACCTGCATAAACCTCTGAACTCACCAACTTTATGTTGACACTTTTAAGCATGTATTTCTGAGGTGAATAAGCTACATGACGTTCTTGATGTGCATTGGAGTTCAAACTTTTCAAGAATACATACATGGATTTCTTTATGCATACAAACTATCATTCCTCGTTGTACTAATTTAACTCTTTCATTTTGATGCAAATTATTGGGACAAATGTTATAACTTATTTATTTCAATCAAATAACGAGGTTACCTTTCAAACGACTCATTTAGAGGTCGTTCTTTTTTTCTTATGTGGATTGTTTGTATGAAGTAACGCCCCCGGTTACCATTCCGTTGTGACATATTTTGTGGGTGTTATAGATTGGTATTAGAGCCAGGTTATAGAGAACTATGTTGCATATCTTACCAAGACTATAACCGCCTTCACAAACATTGCATCACATAAAAAATTTCATGTGCATTCATACTGGCTTACACTTTTGCTACCATGATTTCATACGTGATTACCCTATATTGCGTATATTTCTACACTTGTTCTTTACTTTATACTTTATATTATTACCCTTGTATTGTAACAGAACTTTGGGGACCACAACCTCGTCCCACACTATTTTCTCTGCTACTACCCATGTGCCGGAGTATTTGCTTTCGTTATGTTATATATCCGAGTTCTAACAACATAAGATTGCTCCTTACCCGTATTTACAGCACCACCATCTCTAGATCGCACACCGTCTTGTATGGTTCCCAGTGGATTCTTGGGTAACGACTCATTAGACGAGCATCTGAGTAGGGACTATGAGTCACTCCACACCCAGACTGCTTCGACATCAGTTGCTTATCCACCACCTACCCGACCCCTACCTACTAGCCCTGCCTTTGCCTGTCGACAGGGAAAGGAAGATTTAATGCCCACAGGATACAGAGCCTGCATGGTTCGATGGTGAGGGTCGCTCCGGCCTATCCAATCATTCTAATTTGGAGGATACCATCATCATCATCATCACCACCATCATTCTTGCCATCATCATCTTCACCACCACTATCACTTTTACCATCCTCATCTCATAAGAGATCTAGATCACCCTCACCATTACTACCACCACACTTCCGCAGAGATACATCCCGAGGCTGACTATGCCGCACGGGAAGGATTGGGGCTCGAGTTGCTGCTCCATCATGTAGGTTCGAGATTGGAAAGAGTTCAACAGCTACTACCGCGAGACAGCCTGGGTCTGCTTTGGCCCAAGGTACTGAGTATAGATTTGTGACCGCCTTGGAGGAGGTCAATGAAAGAGTGACTGATTTGGCCACCAGTCACAGACTGGATAGCCACAAGATGCATGTGCGTCACTAGGACGCACATGATGACAAGGCTGTATTACAAGCTCGTATGTCATCTCTTAAGAGGGAGAGATGATACCATCGTGCTAGGGCTATTACTGTATAGTAGTAGTCCACATTCCCATGTAACCTCGAAGGGGGGAGGCTTAGACTCTCGCTTATTGATTAGATCTGAGAGATGCAGATTGAGAGCATGGGAACTTACAGCTCATAGGCGTATAATGACGTTGACAGAGTGATCAGAATCTCGGGACTTGTCAGAGACAGAGGTATGCTAGGGAGCTGAGCGTCAGGATGGAACTACGGTTGCTTGTAGTAGTTGTTTGGATAGTGTCATTTATTTTAGCTATTTTTGTTAGCTGCTAAGCTGTTGGGTAACTCTTAGATTAGGTTGGTTCATTAGGAAATGGTATTTCATTTTTATGTATACTCGAAACTATGTTGTTGGTTACGATGTTGTTTATTTTGAAGTTGGAATTTATTTATGTCATCGATAGGTCTCATTTTTATATATTCCTGGCGTATCGGGATCTCACTTTACATATATGTTGTGCTCATTGCGTGTCATGATTTTACCTTGGATGAAATCTCATTATATACTATTTTCCTTGTGATCTTAAGAAAACAATGTCAACTACGAATCAAGGGATGAGTTTTGCGGAAATCGAGCAAATTGTAGCCCAGCGAGTGGCTAATGCTATCGAAGGACTAAATTGCTATCTCGACGGCAAAGACCCGTGTGGCTCGAATTAATGAGGTTCGAACAACAGGAAGACATAGGTTTAGCAAAAATGCTATAGCAAACTAAGAGGATAGTGGGGAGTTGACCACGGTGGAAGGTTCTAGCTAAAACTGTTAGTGGACCTTTGCCCTTTTTGGGTTTCTGAATAATTCATCTAATAGTCCTTTGACTATGTGACTTTTGGTTTAGTTTATTCAGATTTGTACAGTGTTGACCCGTGGTGATTTTATAAGGATATGTGATGATTGAGGTTTATTGTGATTAATAAATCCTTTTAGAGGTATTAATTGGTTATGTGTATTCCGTGGTGGTTGACCCGTGTAATTTTGTGAAATGCGGAAAAACCGAGTATGACACGTCAGTTTAATGTCAATATGAGTTTTGAAGGGATGTTAAAGCGAAAATATGTCGTGGTTTGTTTGTTAATCCTCTAGGTTAATGGTAAGTATTTTTTAAAGTGAATAAAAATGCTAATTAACTTTGGGGTAAATTTTACGGTTGAGTTTTACAAGTATTTAAGTGATCCCGCATGAAAAGAAAGACCCGACACCCCTAGGATGCCATATCCGGTCAAATGGTCAAGAGGACTGGGAACAAGATGGCTTAATTTTAGCTAATGTGTCTTAAATTGTACACATATATGCCTTTCACTAGACAAATCCACTCATTATCCATTTCATTTCAAAAAATAAAAACACACACATAGGTGTGTGTGTGTGCTTCGTCCGCCACCCAACCACCACAAACCACCATAAAAATTCCAACTTTGATCGAGAACGTGATATTCCGGGTTGATACGAGTGTTTGGGTATTCATTAAACAACGTTTGGGTTGTCCAGTTCGTGTCGAAATATACATTTTTGAAGATTTCTTGTATAAATAGGTTTTTTAAATTTTAATTTAGTTGTCCTTTTGGGTTTATTTTGATGCATAGATGTTAGTTGTACAAGTTGATCGTTATGAAAATTGGTTTTTGAAAGCGAAATGAATAAAAAGGGAGGTGTTTGGTTCGTGTATTAAGAAAAGGAAGAAAAGGGTTTTTGTAGTTTTGATGTTGTAGTCGTGATGGTTGAATAATATATGATGCTATAATGCTTATTTTTTATAGTAGTTTGTTTGGCTTATTCGGGCTTATTTTTAAGCTATTTCTTGGCTTATTTAGGCTTATATGCCACGTGTAGATTCTCAAAATCACTAGGAAAGTAATTTTGATTATTTTTGTGTTATGACGTATGTTGTGGACTATTTTGGCACTTATGGTAGTAAACCAAACGCTTGATTCGTAGCTTTATAACTTAATTCTTCAAAAGCATTAATTACGTATTTATTTTGGAGTTTATGGACTCACGGCCCAATAAGTCTATTTGAGGTCGCGGCTTATTGGGAGGGCTTATTGTGGGTCCGGGATTATTTCTACATATAAGTATATACTTATATATGTAAATGGACCTTGGTTTTGGACTTGAATTATATTTTTGACTTATAAATGTCCTAATGGACCCTTGTTGGGCCTTAAAGCCCAATAAGCGATATTTGGTAGTTATGAGAATTTTGACGGACTTTTGAAAGTGGAAATATATTTATGAAGTGATATTGAACGATATTTTGGGAAAACGTGTTGGTAAGCGTTAAAGATTGAGATTTTGGAATTTTGTCGAAAAATGTCGAATTTGTGAAAAATGTTGAAAATAAGGTTTGAAACCTTGGAAAACGTTGTTTGAGCGTACGGGTCATGTCGAAATTTCGTGAAAAGTTTATACTTAGAAATTTTCCTAAAAACATGATTTGTGATTTTAAATAATAAAATATTATTTAATTAATTTATTTATTTAATAAATTCACTAAAAGACGAAAAATATAATTTTTCTCTAAACTTCTCTAATGTGTTTATTATGAGTAAACGTTTCATTTTCAACCGTATAATGATTAGTTTGAAATGACTAAGGTTTACGAATGGGAGGTGTCGATGACTATTATTTTATTAATTTATAATATATTTATTTATATTAATTATCTATTTTCCTCAAATTAGTTAGGTGGTGTTTGGTTTTCATAAAGAGACCTTCTTAACAGCCTCTTAATCTGACTCATTCAGACGCGCTCAGACATTTGGCTCATTAAGTGCGTTTTTTTTTTCTTACGTTCAGACGCGGTCAGAGGCTAAAACATCTTAACCAACTAGATGTGGATGGGGGGTCTTGATACCTCTTAATGTCTCTTCACTCTTTACTCTCTTTTTTTCTTTAGTTTTTTTTTCTTTTTGTTTTGTGGGATATTTTTTTACTCTTCTTTTAATATTGATATTACGTTATAAAAAATTAATATTTTTTTTGTTAAATAAAAGACTAATGATGATAATGCTTATATAATGTTCAAATTACTAATTTTTTTTTGTGGCCAGCGTAACCTGAGTTTAAATTTTACACTAAAAAGTATTTTAGTTGTTAATTGACAATGTTAAGTATAGTATGAAATTTTATTTTTCGTAATCTTTTGATTGTAAAGTTAATGACAGTAACAATTTGCAAAATATGAAGATGTTTATCACTTGGGAAATTACAAATTTATGGATTTTTGTGAGAATAAATCGACACTAATTTTTTCTAATGTTTTTTAATACATTTTTTTATTCTCACGTTTGCACAACTATGTTAATTTTATGACTAAAATGCTCTATATAATTTTTAAACATGTTTATGTTTCGTAAGAATAAAACTGATTTTAAGAATAAACTGATTTGTACTTTTATCGTTCAGACATTTAAAAAGTAAAAAACAAACAATATTATTTCATTCAGATTCAGACATTTACGCATCAGATTCAAATTCAGATGTGCGAGTCAGATTCAGATTCAGAGCCTCTTAATAAACAAACAACACCTTAAGTATGTATTATCGGGGAATGAGATTGTTCTTTTTGATTGTGGTACTATGATATGCGCGTCAAACCTTTCCTCTGACTAAACTTATTTTGGCTAATTGTACAACGCGTCTAAAACTCTATTATGGAATCCAAACGTGATGACGATTGTTTGGTATATGGTATGTTAATTTGGGACATTAATGGACTAGGTCGTCGTGCGGGCGTCGTTGCATTACTTGTTGTGATTGAAGATTTGGTTTTGACTTAAAGACTTGATTGAGGTGAGTTCATTCGTAGCCCTACTTTTTACTGTGTTTTCCGTTAGAGAAAAATGATACTCAAATGTGTTTTGAAATGTTTTGAATTAATCTGTGCGAAATGTGGTTTTGTTTTTTGGACAAGTTATGTACTTACGACTGCTATATGAATATTATGTGTTGTATGATTTATTGGAGGAGGATGGTACGCACTAACAGTATTTGTGTGATTTTTGTGCGGTTCTATGGGTACGCCTACCAAGGTTTGTGTGTGGTCCTGCCCTAATTTTAGTGCTCCAGTTGGTAGGCCCTTTAGGTGCGTAAGTGACATATGGTTATTGATTAGCGGTGATGCTAAGGTTGTTTGCATATATTCACTGTTCCATATGCATATTGTCCAATGTTAAAATTAATTTGGAAGCAGCTTTTGGTTTAACCGGTCAAACTACGAGTCACCATTATATTGTTGACATTTTTCGAGTATCATTTTCAGGTGAAGTGAAAAGAAGAATGTTTGGTGATTGTCGATAGCAGAATTAGAAGTTATCCCGAGTGGGAAATTTCATTGATAGTCTTGCTTGCTTTTTGTTGTATTATGGTATTTGGGTGTTTTTAATAAAGTTTGGATTATAGGGACACCTGTGAGGGCATTTGAATAATGTAAGAGAGTGTAGATTTTAGTTGCGGATTGGGGACATCTCTGAGTTTGTTCAAGGTTGGTTGTGTCTTCATAGCACTTGGAGTTAATGCAATGTAGTTTTCTTTATCTTTGTACCCTTATGTTTTGACTTGATTTCATTATGTTGCATTCCCGAGTTTCCGCCATTGTCGCGGGTGTTCATGTGTGACAGATTAGAATAACACTAAAAAAGTGTTGATTACATGGCCGCATTTATACTAAGTTTTTATAGAATAAGGTTAACTAGTGCAAATAGGGAAGGTCTTATATGTAATATGTAAAAACCTTAATTACTTCCTAGTCCCTCCTTCCTTCCTATAAAAGGAGGGCAATGGAAAGAGTTAAGGTTGGTGATTTCTCTTTATTCTAATCTAATATTTATTTCTTTTCTCTCTTCTCCCTCTCCTGTCTCACCCACGCCTACTCCCTCTCTCTCTCCAGGCGTCTCTCTCTCTATATATATTTTTAGTGTAGTACTGTGTATTCATATTTAGTATTTGTATCAATTTTTATCAATCGCCATAGGATCGAATTTGAAGTGTTTTCGTGAGAAAGTTTATCAAAATGAAGGACTTTGAAGGAATTGAAGACTATGAAGACTAAATAGAAAGTTCTTGAAGATCAAAAGCCTTTATAATTTAAAGGAAAGTGTAATTTTTTAGAGATTCCGGAAGATAAAGTCCTGAACTTTTGCAATTTACTTTGCAAAAGTCACTTAAAAACGTAATCTTTACGTTAAAGTCGAAGTCTTTAGTGGTTTTCGTGGAAAAAGTTTCAAAACTTTGCTAAAGTTGACAAACTTTTTTCTGTTTTCTAGCCAAAAAGATTCTCAATACTTTAAGCTTGAAACATCTCTCGAAAACAACCCGCAATCGACCCATGTGACTCGGTCACAAGCTTCCAAGTTGTTCGACAAGAAGGAATCAGTCACAGAGCCCAATCCCGAACCCACAAAATTAGTCATACAGTGCCAACAAACCTCCTCGTTTGGTTCAAATGTGCTGTCGTTTTGTAGGGTCAATTATTTGATTATCAACCAGTTTTTTAAAATTATGATTTAGCGACAAACCTAAAACAACACTTTAACGGGCAGTGTACCCGGTCAAGATGGAGTTTTCGCGGCATGTAGGGTGTGTCGAACCACTAGAGGGAAAACATTAATCCTATTTTCTATCAGTATTTTTATTTGTTCTAATTAGTCTATTTACTGTGATAAACATATGCTATATACTGTATTTTTGTCTAATGATATGGGGAGGTTTTCGCCTGAAGAGACTGCATCAGGTTTGGTTGGTGACAAAAATCATTCTTAAACAATAAAACAAAGAAGAAAAATTACTTAGTAGAAGATAAGAAGCGGGTACAGCCCAAATGATAGAAAACTGTATTAGCCATATTGAAATCCAGTTCAATATCGATTTGTTTGTTTTAGTGCAATGATTTATTTCTCGAAGCGGCATTATCATTCTTATGACTTAGGCAGGACATAATCCTAAGACCTTAGATCACCGATTAATGCATTCCAATTAACGCATCAGCTTAAAGCATCCTTAGTTTAATTATAATCTATCTTAGGGAATCAAAGCAGTGGTGATCTGTTAAAACCTTAGCCATCGTGGACTTTACCCTACTTATGTGTTTGTCGGTATAGTAGTATCTTGTAGTCCAATTTTAATCTTATCAGTTAATTATGTACATGATTGTTAAAATATAAAGGTGTCAACCTACCGGTCGACCATCAAGTCATAATTCAAAGACAAAGACAAAAACATTAATTGTGATCCTATTGAGTCCAAGTAATATAAAAAAACGATATGGAGAGCTATCCTGGTATCTAGATTACTTTTTTTTTCACTAGGACACAGTGAATGATAGGTCGCATATTCAAAACATATATAAACAAAGTACGAGGTGATAACATAAATTAAACAATCAAGATAAATTAAGAATCAATTTTTAAACAAACTCAAACTTTTATAAACTTTCATTAAGATGCTAATACCCGAGGGGTTATTAGCCCACAACTATTGTATTTATACAAGCGTTATCAAACAATGAACATCGAGAACAGAGTACGTTTAGCGAGAGTTAAAATTACACGATGTCTTCTATGGATTCGTGATCCAATGCTTGACCTTGGTGGCTGTTCTTCTCTTCTAAAATTCTGTCTTCAATTGAGTATGGTATAAAGAATATGATATTGACACAATGAAAAACTCATTTTTGAGTCTTCTATTTATAATGTCTGAAAAAGACTCGAATACGCATCGTGTATGGCTTAGGTCAATAAGGTGTTATTGGGTTTGATTCTTAGTGTTGCGCGCTTATTCTCAATCAGTCAGTGATATCTTTACTAATTTACTTTAATTTAATGTTCTTCGAATTAATTCTCTTCATGGACTAGGCGTATAAGAAGTGCAGATACGACGTATTGGGAATTGGTCAAACACGTTTTGTGTGAAGTATGGCAGCTGTTACGCCGTATCTCTTTGGTTGGATATAACAAGTTATGTAGTCAGAATCAGCTTTCTTCAATGTCTTATTTTGAGCTCCAAATTATGTGCCTTTTAAGCTTGTCTTCACAAAACATCCTGAATTACTGATTTATCACTTTAAAGCTATTAAGTACACAATTATGTTACCTGGATTACTGATATAATAATGTGACGTATGTGATGTCATCAAATTTCCCCCCTCTTGAATCCTACTTGTCCTAGTTAGACTTTAGAAAAGGTTTATGTTTTTGAAAAATATGTCCCAACTGAAGTTGAGGTTTTTCCGTTTAAGCATCGTTTTGTCCTAATATGGAAATGAAAACACTCATATCACTCGACTAATCTAGGGTGCAACATTTAATTGGTATGATCAATTGCACGGTCGTGATTAGTTTCTATACATAGGTTGGCAAGGATACAATCTCCACTGCTAAAGTAAGGTGAAACAATCTAAAGATAAATTTAGGTTTTAAAAAGGCTTAGGGTCGATCATTAACTGAGTACCTCACCATAATTACCACACCAACAAGGCAGTTGCCAGTGTACTACACAGGCCGTAAGACGAATATAAACATATACAATCCGATCTCATCCTTGTTTAGTGGTTTAAACCAGCGGTTTAGATGAATAGAACGATATTGGGGTAGGGAGCTTTCTAACTTTCACCGAAATTCGTCATCAACAGGCAGCTGAGACATGCTATACATGGCCGTAAACAACGGTATAGACATTGCATGCTCGTAAAAGTCCTCGTACTTTTCGAGTAGACAATAAGGTAGTTGCTAGGAAAGGAAGTAAAATGGGTGTTTTTAAAACAAAATTTTACGAAACAAATAGATTATAGCCAACAAATAAGGTCAGGATGGTTGCTAGTAACTTTCCATCCGACCGTTCCGTGACAAAGACTCAACATTTAGACACACGCCTTTGATCATAGAAATGGACCAAGGCCGTTCCCATAACGGTCAACTTCCCTTACATCCCGCTCTTTACTACTTTTACAGAATAAGTGGTGATATCGGCCACTTTTTACAAGACTTTACATTGTTGATTTTGTAACGTATCAACGAATAATCGATCCTTCCAAGTAATTCTTTCGGTATAGACTTCTTTTGAACCGAATATTTTTCTTCCCTCTTTTTTTAATACATCATAAATCTCGGTTTTATTTCACCGTCTTCACTTTAATAATTTAGCCGGATAATCTTTTCCTTGTAACACTTCTTCTTCGGACATGATTCATAATCGCGAAAGTAGCGAAACTTACGAGCTACATTATTTTTTCCATTGCATTGTTGCAATTTCGACCATTATGAGATAGAAAAATTTCAACTTTGACAAGGGAAATACAAAAACTTTACACGGAAAGCTACTAGCACTTTGATAAAAATTAGGCTTATTCATTAAACTCTGACACGGCTAGGCTAAAGGTGCTAAGTGTAACGAACAAAAAATATAATATGTGATAAGAAAAAGAAAGGAATAGGAGCTTCAACAGGTTGTTCTAGGGGATCTTACTCTAAAAGTGAGAGTAAACAAAGGGTTACACGGGGTTTAACTAACCAGTGAAGTTAGTTATTTTTACGACATGTAGGCTATTTGGTTTAATCCTAGAAATTTATCAGTTGAACATGTTTCTCCATCTAAATCCATAGTACTAATCATTGCGGTCTCGAGTGATATACCAGGCCAAGTTCTAAAGTCCACTACATCACTGGCACACTTATAATTTTGTGGAATTTTTAGGTAAACAATTAGAAACGAAATAGGCTTAATTCTCAAAATATGTATCAAGGGTTATTGTGCGCTAGGTAATGTAACTAGTGATTTTTACAAAAGTAATACTAATTTTTTTAAAATTTTGCCTATTTTTAAGCACTTTTAAGCTCGTAGCATGTTGTTTTGTAAAAAAGAAGACAAGTACATTCTAATTCTCCATCTCCCCACTTAAATTATACAACGTCCTCGTTGTATAGATAAAACAATTAAATAATAAGTGAAAATAGAATTAGAACGGAAAACTCACTGATGTTTTGCTCATGATAATTCTCCAAGATGAGTTCTTGAGCAAAAAGTGTGTTGACTAGGGCTTCAGCATGCCCGGATAAGTTCAACACATGTCCTTTTTAGAATATACCATATCATAGTTTCAGCAAGGTCCTGCATAAAAGATTAGAAGACAAGTGCAATTTCTATCTTATGAGTCCCAATGAATAGATCTTCTTAGCTTGTTAAGGCTTAGTTAACTTGAATAGATTCAAACTAACTATATGAGAAACTATGATTATGAATACTATAAGTTATGCAGAATCTAACTTGTAATACTAAGAAGAACAATGTAAACAAAACTTTGAATATATATTGATTGCAAATATTCTGCCTAAGTCACAAAATAGCTAACTATGAATTGATTATCTCTAACTATGCCGTAGGGTTCCTTTTATACACTAAGGAAAACCCTAATGGGCTTACAAAACGCGTCAAGTGATCATGTATATCTATTCCTAATATAACTCATGCATATCACTGAAGCAACACTAACTATTATACTAACAGTACTAATATATAACTAACAATATTAACTATACTAGCAGTACTAACAATGTACGGGCAGTACTAACTAACTATAACTATCAGTACTAAGTGTAGAAGCTCTGAATCCCAACAATCCTCCCCTAAAATTGTGATTTACCATCGAATCTCAAGTTTCTTTTGTATTTAATCTTCTTTTCTGCTTCTGCTAAGGATGCTTCCAAACACACTATCATTGTTCTTCAATCTGAGATTTGATAAACTTTAGAAGCTCAAAAGCCATAGTACTTTCTTCTTCAGCTTCTAACTGCAAGTTTAACATCTTCTCTAGCAAAACCTTTATTAGAGGGTACTTCTTCTCTATTAGCATATTGATTTGCATAGGTGTACCATCCATAAACAAAGTGTGAACACCATAGTTTTCATGCAATTTCCATTTAAGCAATTTCCAATCTAGTTGATTCATCCATATGTCATCTTTCTCATCTAGGTCAAATATCATTCTCAGATCTCCCCAAAGCAATAAATCACGTCCTTCAAGAGGATGATCTTGAAACCTTTCCTGAACTAATCTGTATAGGGTACTCAAGTCTTCTCTGTCAAGTCTTCTTAAGAAGGCTTGTATATTTCCATGATAACTTACACTTCCATCAGCTCTGGTTAATTTGTAAACTTCAAAGTCTTTTCCTCCCACCTGACCTAGTGACTGATACTCCCAATCAACTATTGGGTACTTGGTAGACAAAATCTCAGGATTCACATACTCTTCATCATCTTGAGCAACTTTTAACCACAATCTCAATTCAGCCTTCTCTTGTTCATAGTCTGCTGCTACATCTTCATTCTTTTGTCTTTTAGAGTTGTCTTCACTTTTCTTTTCACCTGCTCTTTTCCTGGCAAGTGTTTTCTTCCTAGTGCCTCTAGACTTCTTTTCAGTACCTTTTTCCTTATCCTCTGTATCCATAGGTACAAAAGTATGTGTTTGATCCCATACTTTTTCAAATATTGGTCTAATTTCTTCATATTTCATTCCTTTGAAGTAACTTTGCTTGTATCCTTTCAAGTACATGACTATGTTCTTCCTAACTTTAGCAATAGAGTAAGATCTATTCTGAAGAGCATGGTACCTAAGTACAGCAGGATCACTCCAATTAATAGTCTGAAGTTGTGTAGCTTCAGCTGGAACTTCTTCCCTTTCATTCAATTTCCTTTGTAGTTCCAGAGCAACTTTAAAATTGATCCTTTCTTATTCTTGCTCTGCCATTGCTTTTGCTTGGTCCTCCTCTTGAACCTTTCTTGCTAATCCTCATCTACACTCATTTGTACTTGAACCCTCTTCTTGAGTTTCTTTAGAGGCTCAGGTTCTTGCATAATGGCCTTTCCTTTGTCCTTTGCCTTTGATGTACTCCTCCTAATTTACACTAGTGCTGCAGCAGCAGTACTAACATCATGGCTGACAATACTAACTTCTGCACCAGCAGTACTAACTGGTACATCAGCAGTACTAATTTCCTTTTCACCTTTTTCACCACTTCCAAGGTCTTCAATAAGCTCAGTTGGAGTCTCTACATCCTCCTGGAACTATGAAGTTCCTTCATCCTGTACCAAAGAAATAGTAGGATCTGTATCAATCTGGGCTATCTTCCTCCCCTGTTTGGAAGGATCCTCTGCAGCATCTTCATCTTCTGAGAGAACAATCCTAGCCCTTCTCCTTGCTTTGCTAGACCTGACTTGCTTCTCCAATTTCTTCACTTTTAAGACCAACTTTGTAAAAGCAGTACTATAAGTCTTCTTTGTCTGTTTCATGTCTTCCTCCACAGCCACAACCTTGTCTGACAATTTGGTAACTAATTCCATCAATTCATTATATTTGAGTCTACCCTCATCACTTCCAGGAGTGTGACCTCCTGGGAGAGGTGAATCATGAGGCATGGTGGCAGTTTCCTCTGCCTCATGTGTGGTTTGGAAAGATGGTGGTGTGTTTGGGGTATTAGGTGGTGTGTTATAGGATGACAAGGATGGTGAAGATGTTATTCTTGAGGGAGATATAGATGGTGCTTCATCCTGAGGCTGAACTAGCATAGTATCAAATAATGGTGTGACTACCATAGGTATCCCTTGGATGCTCTCCTCATGTTGTTGAACAGTTTGTTTGTAAGTGTGGGAGGGGAATAGGTTCTGGTATGAGGCAATAGTAGTCTTTGTTGTTTGTTTAAAAGTATTTGGATAAACCTGGGATACATCAAAAATTTATGTGTGCTTTCTAAATTCTTGACCATGGCATCAAAGATAAATTTTGAAAAGTTAAAAATCCTGTTTGTTGCCAGGCATATGATAGCAGTAGCAATGTTACTACTAAATTGATCCCAAACAGTCTTTTTAGAACTCATACAATGGAGTATGGTATGAATGAAAAACTTCCACCGAGGGGTAAAATGTCCTTTTAGGAAAGTTAAACTATCAGAAGTTATTGCATACCCCATGCGAGTTAGCTGTTTAAAATTTTTTGCATTAGGAAGAGAACTAAGACCTTTCGAATCTTGGAGTTTGAGATGTCTTCTAATGGAGGCTGCAGTGATAGTCTTGTCTCTTCCATCAATGGTCGCAGTGATAGCAGGAATCCCATCCTCAGTTGTGCTCAAAACAGCAGTTTACCAAAAAATTTCAATGAGAGAGATATATATAGTTAGACATTCAGTAAGGGCATTGTAGATGTGACTTAAAGAGAGAAAATCAATGATTTCATGAAAGCCCTAACTTCCTTCTAACTTTACTAAGTATGCTACCATATTGTGTTTGTCGTAAAATTCCAAACTCTCCATTTTATGAATAAAAAGTTGATTAAGGATCTGGGATTAGGTCGTGGGAGAGAGTGTAAGGTTTT
>BQNB010038372.1:16901-45761 GCA_026074375.1 Tanacetum coccineum | reverse complement strand
AAGGTTATAGGGAACCAGGTCAAAAGTTTTTGTCTAGACTATAACCATTTTTAAACACTGCATTCAAAATGGGGTTTGCACGGGACACACATACATTACTTGTTTGAAATCTAGCATATGTGCTTACATGACATACATTATTTTAGCATTAGTAGTTACTAAGTGCTTGCATAATTGATATACGAGTATATAAATTATATTACGTATATTAGTATAAGAGTCTAAAAAAAAGAAAAAATATTTATACTTATATAAGTTATTTTTGTTTTTACCGTAGTCATGTCATCTGCATCATCTGCGGTTACCTACACTTCCGTCTATACTGACTCTGAGCCAGGGAGGGTATTTTGGGGAGCCGATGAGAAGATATCTGATGAAGGTTCTCCACGAGTCATCATATTAGGATACGATGGACTCCCTATGCAGCCGGTAGCCCCACCATCACCGGATTACATACCAGGCCCCGAGGAGCCACAGACACCACAAGTACCACAGGACGAGGATGAGCGTGAGCCTATGTTCATACAACCACATGATCCTGACTACGTGCCAGAGCCTATATACCCTGAGTATATACCATTGGAGGATGAGCATGAGTTTCTGGCTGAGGACCAGCCATTACCTCTTATTGTTTCACCTACTGCTGAGTTACTAGGATATGTTGTTGAGTCGGATCCAGAGGATTATGAGGATGATGAGACCGAGGATGGTCTGGTTGACTATCTCATAGACGGGGGAGAGGATGGAGATGATGATGACGGCGATTCATCCGGGGATGACGCCGATGATGAGGATGAGGATGAAGAGGATGAAGATAAAGAGAATGAGGAGGAAAAGGAGGAGCACTTAGCTCCGACCGACTCCGCTGTTGTTGTACCTACTATTCAGCTTGTTTCCCCACCTGAGGGAACAGAGCCTGTTATACCGCCACCCTCTACTCACATTACTACCACTGGAGCTAGGATTACTGTTCGGCTTCAGGCTTCCATATCCCTTCCACCAGAGGCAGAGGTTGAGAGACTTCTAGCCATGCCTACTCCACCACCATCACCACCTATCTCACTATCACCACCCTCTGCAGGGGAGCGCCTTGCTAGGTGCATGGCCCCACCTATACTCTCATCACCACCACCTATGCCATCACTATTACTACCATCATCTGGGTGTCCAACCCAAATCCAGACACTCAGGATAGCCTCCACTCAGGCCCTTATTGATGCGGTTACTGCCGCATTACCATCACCACCACTACCACCATCTCTATACATACTACCACATGTTGACCGTAGGGATGATATTCTCGAGTCCGAGCAGCCACCTCGAAAGAGGTTGTGTTTGTCCACTCTGGGCTCCAGGTATGAGGTCGGGGAGAGTTCTACAGCTAGACCTATCGAAGGACAAGGGTCAGATTATGGTTTTGTCAGCACCGTGGATGCTGAAGCGAGACGACAGAGGATTAGTGAGGTTGGGTATGGTGTTAGAGATACTTGGGTGGATCCGGCAGAGGCAGTTCCTGAGGTAGCACCTATAACCGTGGGAGAGGTCAATACTAGGGTTACAAAGCTTGCTAAGCTCCATGAGCGTGACACACAGGACTTGTATGCTTTACTAGAGGATGCTCAAAATGGTAGGACTCGTATATCACAGCGAGTCACCATGGACTCACAGCGGGTCGACTTACTTATGGGGGATAGGATGACTCTCTAGGAGACAGTATGGATTGTGGAGGAGGAGGCCTATACTTCTCGAGAGGCTTGGGCTCACTCGATAGGATTGATTCAGACAGTTCATCATGAGCTTCAGACCCACTGTGATCATGTGTATGCACACGAGACACAGATCCAGGCACATCAGACACAGCTATAGCTGTAGGTTACTCTTATTCAGACACAACACCAGGTACACGAGACTCGCTCTCAGATGCAACAGGCTGAGATGGCAGAGCTTCGAGAGACTGACCGTAAACGTAAGGGACAGATGGTAGAGAATCTCCGAGTGATGAGAGACATGAGACGAGAGATGGGTGACATGCGGGCCGAATTGTTAGCACTGGGAGGGCAGCAGAGAGCTAGACAGCCACGACTATACGACACACACGTTCAAGAAGCTAGGACCCTTGTAAGTGTCTTAGCCTACGTTCATATTCAAGTTTCATGTTTGCTTCATGTGTTATAAGGCACGGTTATTATGTGTTAACAAGCTAAACATGGGTCGTGCCTAGCATGACATAACCCATGTCCACGTCTTACAATATACAACATATGTAGACTTGTGTGGTGAACCAAAAGCCATAAGGCACGTAACAAAGATATTATGTATAAGCATGAATGTTTAAATATGACATGCACACGTAAAATATTTAACCGAGAGGTTTGATAACTTGTTTGGAAACGGAAACACTTTCATGTCACATATCATAATACTTAACAACTCGTCTTGCTCAATAAATGATGTGTACACTACAGTATATGCGAAATAAGGTTGTTTGGGATATGTCAAAATAAGTTAGCAAGACCATAGCCGCGTCTTGTGTCCAACACGAGCTCAAACAAACTCTAATGAAATAGTAACTCACTAATAGGTTGTATGATGAGAGCTAAATTAGAAGTTAATATTGCCAGGCTTAAGAAGTTAGTACTGTTAGCGGAAATTAGTACTGCTAGCAGGGTTAGTACTGCTAGCAGAAGTTAGTACTGCTAGCAGAGTTAGTACTGCTAGCAGAAGTTAGTACTGCTAGCAGAGTTAGTACTGCTAGCAGAGTTAGTACTGCTAGCATATTGTTAATACTGCTAGTGTATTAATAATACTGTTTTTGACATTCCTGAACTTAAGGGACTGTTTGGAACTCACAAGAACCTAAAATGTAATTTTTGTAAAATAGAGGAACTAAACGTATCAATATGGAAACTCAGGGGTGTAAATGGTAAATATTCTATTTTAAACTATAAAGACTGTTTTTGCCAATAATGAAAACCTAAGGGTATTTTATATAATTAAGTGATTTAAATCAAACACTTATGGTATCGGACTAGTCGTGATATAATACGGATACTTACATAACTAAAGTCACGCGAATGATCAATAGGTGTATTTATTATTAATACTTAAACACCTTGTAAACTTAAAAGTATATAGTCGTACACCTTCCCAAGAGAAAATGAGGAAAACGAATACAATAAACGTGCACACCACAACACAAGCGATAACAGTATATATATAAACTAGCAAATTTATTATGGTTTATGCATTGAGTCGTTAGCCTAAACTTGTAGACTAAGACTGACCGTATTTACTTAGGTATTTGACGGTGTGATTCATTCTCCATACTTAGATATAATTATCATTTTTAGGGGACTATTTACTAAGGTGAGTTCACAGCCCCATGATTTACAATTATTTAAATGATTTACATCTTTGGGGTGAGAACATGATTTGTTTTACAAATTGGACGCAAGTGTACATTTTATACTATGATTACATGTTTCCCTAAGTAGCGATAACCCACTGAGCCCTTTATCATGAATTGTCAATTACTAGATTGTGAGCGCGAATGTTATAAATAGATCTATTTGGGATTGACATCCCCGTTTGGGTGAGTAGCGCTCACTGTGCCGGGTTACCGAACAACAAACGTATACCATGTCGGATTTGGGATGTTGCGGGTTGGAACATCATTCATAGGCATTTATTGGCAATTTATTGCATTCATACATGTCGAGCCTCAGTTTCATGAGCTTAGGAAAACATAATCACCCTTTCTATGATGTTTGCATCTGTTGCTTAATCATACACTTGGAAATCTTGCGGTCCTACTATTAATTTACGCAAACCTATGAATTCACCAACTTTATGTTAATATTTTAAGCATGTTTTCTCAGGTCAATAAGGAACGATGTGCTCAGATACATTGGGGGTTACTCTTTGGAAAGAGTCAGTACTAAAGATTTGGGCGTATTACATTTTGGGAATATTTGTTATAAACCAAAATCTTTACTTATATTGTTAATCCAATGTATCTTTTTAAAAATGACACGTTCAGTGGTCGTTCTCATATCTTGTGCTATTGATCTATGAAGTAACGCCCTTAGATATTCAACATTTTGGTGCTACCCAGATTTGGGGGTGTTATAACAACAGTCATAATCATAGAAAACGACTTGAAAGAGACGTTTTTAAAAGATAAGTTATCATTCATTATTTCATCAGAGTTTTTAAAAATAGAGATCCCAAAATCTACATGAAAACATAAAGTTTGAATGATAACAGTTTAACCATCTTCAAGTCCTTGCCACTCCGTGCCATAAGATGTTCAGTTACCTGAGATAAACATGCTAAAATGGTCAACACAATGGTTGAGTGAAATTCATAGGTTTATAATAAATAGTGTGAATACAAGTCATTATAAGAGTGAGTTACGTTGTTATACACCCATAAGTGTAATAATTGCAATGAGTACAATTATTATAGAAAACAGTATTATTGCGTTTAAGCTCATGGCACTCAAACTGACTAGTGTATATATCAATAATGATATATATAAAGATAATGGCCCCTCTGTAGGTAATTGTCATATACCTATGAGTTTCAAATATAGTGCATTTGGTTACCTATCCGGCTAACACAAACGGGATTCATCAATCCCAATAGGCTTATTTACAATATTCACGTTCACTCGCAAGCATTCGCGCTTACCCCGACGAGTAATTAACGATTCATGATAGTGGGGTCTTACCTTAGGCAATAATGCATCAGGATAGCATACAGTTGGAAAAACACTTGTATTCATGGTTTATAGCATGTATCCCCCTCACGGGTTTATGAAATAGAAGATTTAAAAGTGAGGCTATGAACTCACCTTAACAATATAGGGAAATCTGATTGATGGCAAAAGTATATCAAGTGAAAGTAACGGCTTCGTCACACAACCTGGGTAATATGTCAAGTCTTAAAGTGATAGTTTATGTTTCAAAACTTCATCAAGTTTAACGTATATCTTTGATTGATTAATTTATGGAGTATTGTATCACTGTTCGGGCTATCATAATCCAGAGGCCACGCAGTATCGTTTGAGGAGCCAGGGCACTTTAAATCGTAAACCCAGCAAACTCGTCAAGACGAATACCCAAATGGAACCCCTCACATGAAACTCCCTAGTGTTGTGATACGATAAGATTTTAAGTTTCTTCAAAAGCTAGTTGATGATAAATTACGTTAAATACATAACGTATTTGATTTATAAAGTGTCGATCGATGATTAATAACGACAAATGTATCGTGTTTTGATAAAATTAAGTTATATAATATTTATATATATTGTTATAATTTATATAAAAATATAATATTTTATATTTTTAAGAATATTAAATTGGCAATAAATACCCTTGAATTATAATTAATTACAAAAGTAGTCCTTTATATATATAAAGTATATATAATTTAATCCTTGAACTTTAAAACTTGGCAAGAACAATCCTTGGAGTTATAACTTTAATATAATTACAAAAATGGCCCTTGTAGTTAATAATTTCCAAAAGTTACAATATATACCCCTTGCATGAAAATAATTTACAAAACAAGTCCAAATTACATGCAAGCTTATTTTAGGTTTCTAAAAGAGATTTGCAGGTTATAGCTTATCATAATAAGCTAAAATAAGTTAGGAATAATAGCTTTTATGAGCTTATAGCTTATTGAAAAAGGTTTACGAGTTTAAAAACATAAAACGGGTCGTTTGGTTTATAAAAATTAATCCAATGGGTTAAAGCTTTTAAGGCTTGATAAAATGTTTTTAGAAATGACTAATAAGCTTATAAGAATAGCTTATAACAACAGATTATAAGTTTAGCTTATAGATTTCAAGAAAATAAGTTATTAGGGTTTAATAGGGCTCGTTTTGTTCTAAAAATTAAAAACGAGTGAGTGTGAGCTTCAAGGCATTTTAACAAGGGTTCAAACATGATTATAAGATACTTATAAGAGTTTCAAAATAGAAAAATAGATTATAGAACAAGGATTCGAGCTTACGGTTTGGAAAATGGGTCGAATGGGGTTTATTTGGTTCGTACGCCTAGAATTCGACTTCAAGTCCTTCGTTTCTTGATTTCTTGGCTTCTTAGAACTCCATTGATATGTTTATGTTTGAGTTTGAGGTGTGAGATTGAATGGTGAAGGGTGCGCCCTATTTTTAATGCAAAAACACCTTGAAGGCTAAGTTTGGAGGAGTAAGGACCAAGGTGAGGTGACTAAGAGCTGCTAGGGATGACAAGGAATAGCTATGGTGTGATTATGTAAGGCTAGAAGCTAGCATGAAGATGTGGGAGGCTCTTGTTTAGCCGTGACATAGAAGGGAGAACAAGGTGGTGATGAGGCTTCTTGGTGGCCAAGGAATGTGATTGAGGAGCTTGTAAGCAGCTTGGAGACATAGTAGCTTAGTCATAGAGGTGATAGGTTAGTGGTTTGAGTTTAAAATGGGTAAAAAGGAAAGATAATGGGTCGCGGGTTCGAATCTAGTTAGGGTTAGGGTTTTTAATTTGTGTACAAGTGAAATGAAATGAAGGGAAATGTTGTTTAAATGTCATGCATTAGAGTTTATACTTTGTGCTTAAGTGGCTTGTACGAAATCCTTAGGAAAAATGGTGGGAAAATGCTTATTTTAAATCGGTGCATTACTTACTCGTACATTGCGCATTAAAAGACTTGTACATTGATTTAGAAGGAATTTATATTTGAATTTTATGCATAGATTACTTGTACATATGCCTTGTTTGCTTGTACATTGATTTTGAATGTTTACATTACATAAAATTAGGGTTTAGGCATAAACGTTAACGGATAACGTTCATTTGATAATATCGTTATGTTAAATAGATAACATACATAATAGATTATTGACTTGACATGTTATGATGTTTGCTTGATATAAACATAGATAGAAATTGCATAGGTGATTGCGTGAGCTCGTTTACTTTAGTTATGCAAGTTACGTTGCATAATGGAATAAAGCGAAAAATTTCCTTGTATAAAGGTGGTATATAAAGATGTTACATTGCATCTAATTTAATAGATGGATAATTACATTGATGAAAATTACGGGTTATTATAGTTATGGGGAGATTTGAAAGTAATTTTTGAACCTGACATTAAAAGTGATGTATGGAGAAATCTACAAGGGTACAAAGTGACTGTTTGGAAGTTATTTGATAACTGTGGAGTGCACTTTGTAAGGTTTAGAAATCTACATATCTTTATGTTGGTTGAGAAAAGATATCCCCTTACACCAATAAGAATCTCAAACATGCTGAACAAGAAACTTTAAGCTGATCGTTAGAATGAGATGTGTTATCAACTACTCAAGCTCATGACAAGGCAGGAAAAGGGTCAATGAAGTGTTTGAATGCATCCTCCTGGTGATGATGTAGACTTTTAATGAAACTTGAAGATTCAGAAGATGAACATCAAGTTTAAGGGAGGATTGTTGGGTTTAAAAGACTTCAAGATGATTCTTAGAGTTACTACTGCTCAGTTACAACTGCTGGGTAATTATAACTGCTGGAAGGATTAATGTTGGCAAAGATGAGATCAAAAGACATATTAGAGAAGAGATAAAGGTTGATTGAAGAGCAAGAATACTTATGAAGATAAGTATAAATTATTTGTAAAGAAGATATGTATAAACTTATTTGTTTAAGAGATTATGTTTACTTATAGAAAATATCATAATCACTTAATGCATTTTGTTAGCCCATTAGGGTTTCCTTAGCGTATAAAAAGAACCGTACGGCATAGATCTAGATATTAGTTTTTCACATAGTTTTCATATTAGTTTTGCATATGTCAATTCTATATCTTAACATCATTATTACCAAGTACATTATCCACTTAACATACCATTTGCAACATTATATCAAAACAGGCTTTAAAAGTTAAACGTTTATATCAAAACCCTAATTATATGTAATGTATACATATAAAATAAATGTACAAGCATTTAAAGCATGTATACAAGTATCAATGCATAACATTTGAATATCTTTTCCCTCCTAAATCAAGTTACAACTTTCTAAAGCTCAATGTACAAGTCAAATATGCATGAAATACAAACTAGGTCGTTTTACCTCATAAATCATGTTTATATCTTACCACCACTTTAACACAAGGTACAAACACCTAATGCACAACTTCTAAACCTTAATTCATCTAACCCTAAACCAAAATCATAAAACCATAGCAAATCCGTTCTACACACGCTCTTGGCCCTAGAAAGCCGCGCCTAAGGAGTCTTGAGTGAGTTGTCCGCTCGTATCGATGATATCTATTGAATCCTCCGATTGGCAGAAGTAATTAATAACTACTCGTTTACTGATAGATAATTAAAAGAAGACTATAGTACGCGTCCCCTCAGCACTGACGCGTAAGCTGACTACCACTTTACTAGGTTGGCTGCCTCCTCAAGAAGAGTCATCTAGAGGATCAAGTACCCTAGCACCACCGGCTGGTCATACACAACACACATCGATCCTTCGCCCGTTACACCCTTAAACTAATTCATAGTTTTCAAGAAATCTGATCGGTTGATAAAACATAGGATCAGAGAAAAATCAATAAGTTCTGGATATTAAGTGAAGATACTAAGTTGTAGCCCTATGTCTTGTGATCATTTTGCCAGTGGAATCAACCCGATTCGACGTCGGATGAATTAGTTATAGCCGAAATGGCAAAGATGCGCAGATTCTGCACACCTGTAGTAAACGGCTATTATCTCTAAATTTTTGTATAGTAACCCCTAAATATGTAAAACTAAAAGTTGTAGAGGACTCAAATATCTAACCATGCTCACTGGTTTGAGCTTCATTAGAGTTACGGTTTGTAAATGGCAACCATTTTACCGAGACCGATGTTGGCTGTCCAAAAATAGCCATGTATAAATCAAACCAAACACCCCTAAAACGTCTAGAACCACCATGATATCATCAAACCCTCACCCTAGAACCTCTATGACATCTCCATAGCAGCTTACAAGTACCTCAAACACATTCCATGGCCACCAAGAAGCTACATCACCACCTTGTTGTTTCATTTCTAGCCAAACACACAAACACCCCAAAATCCTTCCACCTTTCAATCCTAGCTAGTTCTAGCTTGTAAGACTCACTTCCTAGCTGCTAATAGTCACCCTCTACATGTCTTAACACTTGTTTACCAAGGAAACTTGGTCCTTAAGTGTTTTAAGTACTATAAATAGGCATACATACATGTTCTTTTAAATCATCCCTCACATCTCATCTCTTACCCACAAATGGAATTCTAACACTTCCATAGCAGCAATAGAAGATCAAGAGAAGTACCTAAGCTCATAATAGAAGCCAAGAAGCAAGAAAAATGAAGTCTTGAAACCATTTCTAGGCGTACGGATCATAAAAACCCTTTTTGACCCATTTTAGCTCAAGTAAGCCTAAGATCTTGTTCTATAAGCTTATAATATGTATATGAATGTTCATAATACTCTTGAGATCATGCATGAACTCTTGTTTGAAGCTTTGAATCCTCAAACCCATGTGTTTTTGATAAAAACCCAAAAAATGACCCGTTTTGATTTCTAGCTTAACGAATCGTTATTTTGAACTTTTGTTACGTTAAACCTTCATATTTTAGCTTATATTAATAAGCTATAACCTGTAAATTACTTTTAATATTGAAAAATATCATTATTATGGACTTTGGACTAAAAACGATACATTTTTCAAGCAAAAAGGTATACATCATAACTTTCTGAAACTTATAACTAAAGGGACTGAAAATGTCATTTTTACAAAGTTATAACTATAGGGGTCTATTATGTCACTTTCCAAAATACAAGGTTTACTTCGTACATCTTTTAAACTAGAAGGACCAAACTTGTAAAAGTGAAAACTTCAAGGGTATATTTTGCCATTTTTCATTTTTAAGGGTCTAAAATGAAACATTTTGAAAAATTGTAGAAATGTGTTCAAAACCTTATAAGACATAACTTTAATTAACGCTTGACGTGCTTATCATTTCCAGTTATTGAGCAAAATGCTTAAAACCGATTATGTTATAACTATTATAAAATTCATCATCGATGTGCTTTTTAAAAATCCTGTCCCGAATCTATATCGTATCACAATACTAGGGAGCTTCATATTAAGGGGTTTCATTTTGGTATTACGTTCTGACTGAGTTGTTGGGTTTACGATTTAAAGTGCCCTAGCTCCTCAAACGTTTACTACATGACCTCTGAATTATGATGGCCCGAACAGTGATGCAATAATTCCATAATAAGTTCAATCAAATGATATTACATTATGACATAAAACATATTCAATCAAACTAAGACTTGACATATTACCCAGGTTGTGTGACGAAGCCGTTACTTTCATTTTATATACTTCTGCCATCAATCAGATTTTACTGTACTATTAAGGTGAGTTCATAGCCTCACTTTTAAATCTCTTTAATGTTTTCATAAACCCGTGAGGGGGACACATGCTATAAATTATGAATACAAGTATTTTTCAAACTATATGTTATCCTGATATACTATTACAACTAATGTCTAAGTCACTTTATGCTAAAAGACCCTCACTATCATGGACTATTAATCACTTGCGAGTGAACGCGAATATTGTGGATAGGCCTATCCAGATTGACGAATCCCGTTTGTGTTAGCCGGATAGGTAACCAAACGCACTATATTTGAATCTCATAGGTATATGGAAATTGCCTACACCGAGGGCCATTATCATTATATATATCATTGTTGATATATACACAAGTCAGTTTGTGTGCTATGAGCTTAGACGCAATTATATAATACCACAATGCAATAATACCGATTTCTATAATTCAATGCAATCATTACACTTATGGGTATAACAAGGAATCTCACTGTTTATTTATCATAAAACCTATGAATTTCACTCAACCTTTGTGTTGACTCTTTTAAGCAAGTTATCTCAGGTAATTGAGCAACTTAAGGCACGAAGTGGCACGGACTTGAAAATGGCTAAATTGTTATCATTCAAACTTTATGTTTCTAGATTTTGGGACCTCCTTTTGTAAAACTCTGATGAATAAATGAATGATAACTAAATTTTCAAAAATGTCTTTTTTGAATTGTTTTCTATGATTATGACTGTTGTACTATGAAGTAATATCCCAGATTAGCTTCCGCTGCTATATGTAAAAATGAGGGTGTTACAGATTGGTATCAGCGCCATGGTTATAGAGAACAAGGTTAAAACCTTAACTATAACTACTTTTCTTTTCTAGCCATCAAAGTCCTCCGTGCCACTGCAGTTTCCAGAATAGTATGTGTAAGAAATTTCCATGGTAGATAATACATAACTATTATATTATTATATAAATAACTTATGTTATTTCCACTGGATTGTTACAGTCATGTCTTCGTCCCCTCATTCTACTATCACTTCATCTGAGATTCGATATGGAAAATGCTTTTTCCACTATGAATATTCATAACTATACTTCAGCTTCGTCAGCTACATCGGGAAGCATTTTTTTAACTCTTTGGAAGATTCTAGGGATGGTATGATCCCACCAACATTCTCACTTTTCTACAATAATCCATATCTGAAGGACATGCAAGCATATGATGCTATTCCACCACCTCAAGCTATTATTGCTCTACCAGCTGTTTTACCTCTATCTTTAGTATTATCACTACCACCAATGTTTTATTCCCGAGATTTCTTTCCTCCCGAGAAAATTTCACCACCTAAAGACACTGGAGATTGTAAATCACCCATTTTAGTATCTCCCTCTTCATCATAGGATTCTTTATCACCGGTTAGGTCAATCTACAATCACACCAGACTATCCCTTTGATAAGTCTATCTTCGCAGAATTAGACAATCATTATATAAAAAAGGATCATACCGCGACCACTAGGAGAAGAACCAGTCCTCGAGGAATCTAATGAATTAGATGCTTGTCAGAAAGTTCATCTCTGGAAATAAGGATACCCAGATTCGTCGTCAAGAGTCTTCTAGACAAAATCCAAGAACTCAAAAACAACGAAGGAGAACCACTAGATTAGATCTATGTCATTTACAGCTTTCTAGAATCTAGCCACTGGATGAATGGTATAAATAATGACGCTTGTTATGTAAATTATATAGACAAGTTGTTTATGATCTAATACAGTGATGATTCCATTATATCTCGTTGTTTCATAATACCAGTTATGTATGTTGAGATTGTCTATCCTATATCCTGTCATAGGATGACTCATATCTTTATCCGAGATTACTATGATTCTTTTACCATCTAATTTTCCTCAAACCTTTAAACACTAAGCCTCCTATTGGATCACTCATTCCATTATCTCCGTATTTATCTCTGGAAGTCTTAAATTCCAAAATTTCCGTTGAATCCTGCAATGTATTACCAAAGAAAGATCATAAATCTTTGTGTTATAATTCTTATACCTTAACTTGTGATATGACTATATCGTTTTATGGATTCTTATTCTATGTCTCTTGTATATAGAGCACTCCAAGAAAAACCTAACATCTGAAACACCAGCATAACTTTGGCTTGCCATCCAGCAACTGATTGATGATGGCATTGCCGCAGCTCTGGAAACACAAGCTGTAACAATGGCAAGTGTTAGTAATTCCAACAGGAACACCGGACCTACTGGAACTCCTGTAGTAAAAACGGGAAACTATAAAGAGTTCGTTAGCTGTCAACCTTTCTACTTCAATGGTACGGAAGGAGCAGTTGGCCTCATTCGCTGGTTTGAGCGGGCTAAATCGGTATTTTCTCATAGCAAATGTACCGAGGAAAATAAAGGACACTTTGCTATAGTACACGCTAACCAATGAGCTCTATCCTGGTGGAATGATCGCCCAACCTATTGAAAATAGTTCAAGCCAATCAAATCATTGGACCGAATTGAAAAGGCTCTATAACCAATAGTATTACCTGAACTGAAAGCAGGAAATAGAAGACGAATTTTACAACTTGGTTGTGCAAGGAATGATCTTAGACTTACATTGGATATATATGAATTAGTCGTATATGCCCATCTGGTACCAAACACGAGAAACTTATGGAACGCTTTCATCGGGGTATTACCCAAAGCATTGAAGGGAAAAACGTTACTGATTCAAAACCTCAGACTCTGGAGGAAGCAATCTAGCCACTGGATGAATGGTATAAATAATGACGCTTGTTATGTAAATTATATAGACAAGTTGTTTATGATCTAATATGGTGATGATTCCATTATATCTCATTGTTTCATAATACCAGTTATGTATGTTGAGATTGTCTATCCTATATCCTGTCATAGGATGACTCATATCTTTATCCGAGATTACTATGATTCTTTTACCATCCGATTTTCCTCAAACCTTTAAACAATAAGCCTCCTATTGGATCACTCATTCCATTATCTCCGTATTTATCTCTAGAAGTCTTAAATTCCAAAATTTCCGTTGAATCCTGCAATGTATTACCAAAGAATGATCATAAATCTTTGTGTTATAATTCTTATACCTTAACTTGTGATATGACTATATCGTTTTATGGATTCTTATTCTATGTCATCTTGTATATAGATGTCTCCCAAGAAAACATTAACATTTGAAACACCATTCATAACTTTGGCTGCCATCCAGCAACAGATTGCTGATGGCATTGCTGTAGCTTTGGAAGCACAAGCTGCAACAATGGCAAGTGCTAGTAATCCCAACAGGAACACTGAACCCAGAGAAATTCCTGTAGCAAAAAGAGGAAACTACAAAGAGTTCATAAATTGTCAACCTTTCTACTTCAATGGTATGGAAGGAGCTGTTAGACTCATCCGCTGGTTTGAACGTACTGAATCGGTATTTTCTTGTAGCAAGTTTGCCGAGGAAGACAGAGTGACATTTGCTACTGGTACTCTAACCGATGACGCCTTATCCTGGTGGAATGCATACGTCCAACCTATTGGGATAGAACAAGGCAACAGGATCACCTGGAACGAATTGAAAAGACTCTTAACCAATAAGTATTGCCCTCGAACTGAAGTCAAGAAAATGGAAGACGAATTTTACAACTTGGTTGTGAAAGGAGATGATCTCAAGATTTACGTTAGAAGATTCCAAGAATTAGCAGTCTTATGTCCAAACATTGTGCCAAATTCTGAGAAACTCATGGAAGCTTTCATCGGGGGACTACCCCAAACATTCAAGGAAACGTTACTGCTTCAAAACCTTAGACTCTAGAGGAAGCCATTACCATAACTCAAAGGTTGATGGAGCAGGTAATAAAACACAATTATGCGCAAGACACCAATAATCACAAAAGAAAGTTTGAAGATAGAAGAAACACCACCAACAACAAAAACTATCCCAATGAACACAACAACAATAACCACTCCAACAATCGCAATAACAACAACTACCAAGATAACCGCAACAATAAGAACCGTAACAATGATTACCACCAACAACAGAATAGAAGACAAGAAACCTTTAGGACTTATGCTGCCACCAATGGGTATACTGGGAATCGTCCCTTGTGTGAAAGGTGTACCCTGCATCACATAGGACCTTGCACTGTCAGGTGTAAGACTTGAAACAGGGTAGGTCATCTGACCAAGAACTGCAAAAACAAGAGACCAATCACTAGAAACAACCTACAAACAGTATCCATAACTTGTAATGCCTGTGGAGAGAAAGGGCATTATGCAAATCAATACTCAAAAGCAAACAACAAGGCCACAAGAGATCCTACTTACTAAGAGACAAGATTGCTTTTGTTCGCTTTAGGATTTCTAACCTAGAAACAACTCTCGAGGATATTCAAGTTCGCCATCAGTTATATATGAAGGATCTTCTGAAACCCACTTCATAAGTTTAAAAACCCCAAACACCAAGCTACTATCCTTGTCATTTATTACTTTTATCTAGAATCCTACCACGAGACACATAGCATAAGTGTCAACACTCGTAAAGTTTTGGTGATGTAAGATATGTAAGATAAAGTTATCCATGAAATAATAAAGTGGTAATTCCGTTACACCTTGATGTCTGCTGATATCGTTTGTCAATCCCATTAGTTCTATTATATTCAACTCTGAATACTCGCCTCATACCTTTGAATCACTTATGCAACAACAAAGATCCTCGACTGATAATATGGGCATCAGTGCAATTATTGTCTCATTATTCTTCTCATTGCTTTTTATGATTCTGAAAAATCATATCATCTTCTACTTAACACCGTTTTGATATCATGTTTTATGCTTAAATAGGATGATTTATAATCATCTTATTGAAATGAATTAGGACGCTTCTTCATTTGAATAAGGAAATTATAAATCACCAAACTATAAATTTATAAATTCTCAGTTACAAGGATTGGGACGCCTCTGTTTGTAAATGAAAAATTATAAATGAGTAGGCTTAAGTATAGCATTCGTACAAACAATTTTCTTTCAGTCCGTTTGTACAAATAATTCATTTTCTTCATTTAATCATTACCATTATTACCTTCATACAATTAAGTCTCCAGTCATCATATGTTGTTTTCCAAATATGTATCCATCATGAGTAGCAACTCTCTTACAATTCATAATCATTCCTTAACTCTGGCATTCAACTAAATCTCAGGACGAGATTTCTGTAAGGGAGGAGGACTATAACAACCTGAAATTTTCATTAATGAAATATCTACTTATTATATTATGATCACATTTTTACGGGAAATTTTTCGCTTTATTACATTCTATTATGTAACATTGTTTACATAGCAAACTAAACATGTTCACACAACCTACTTATGTCATCTATATCTATGTTTATATCATATAAACATCCTAATATGTCAATTTTATATCTTAACATCATTATTACCAAGTACATTATCCATTTAACATAACATTTGCAACGTTATATCAAAACAGGCTTTAAACGTTAAACGTTTATATCAAAACCCTAATTATATGTAATGTATACATATAAAATAAATGTACAAGCCTTTAAAGAATGTATACAAGTATCAATGCACAACATTTGAATATCTTATCCCTCCTAAATCAAGTTACAACTTTCTAAAGCCCAATGTACAAGTCAATTATGCATGAAATACAAACTAGGTTGTTTTCCCTCCTAAATCATGTTTATATCTTACCACCACTTTAACACAAGGTACAAACACCCAATGCATAACTTCTAAACCATAATCCTAAAACCCTAATTCATCTAACCCTAAACCAAAATCATAAAACCATAGCAAATCCGTTACACCCTTAAACTAATTCATAGTTTTCAAGAAATTTGATAAAACAAAGAAACTGAGAAAAATCAATAGGTTCTGGATATTAAGAGAAAATACTAGGTTGTAGCCCTATGTCTTGTGATCATTTTTCCAGTGGAATCAACCCGATTCGATATCGGATGAATTAATTATAGCCGAAATGGTAAAGGTGCGCAGATTCTGCACACCTGTAGTAAACGGCTATTATCTCTAAATTTTTGTATAGTAACCCCTAAATATGTAAAACTAAAAGTTGTAGAGGACTCAAATATCTAACCATGCTCACTGGTTTGAGCTTCATCGGAGTTACGGTTTGTAAATGGCAACCATTTTACCGAGACTGATGTTGGCTGTCCAAAAACAGCCATGTATAAATCAAACCAAACACCCCTAAAACGTCTAGAACCACCATGATATCATCACACCCTCACCCTAGCACCTCCATGACATCTCCATAGCAGCTTACAAGTACCTCAAACACATTCCATGGCCACCAAGAAGCTACATCATCACCTTGTTGTTTCATTTCTAGCCAAACACACAAACACCCCAAAATCCTTCCACCTTTCAATCCTAGCTAGTTCTAGCTTGTAAGACTCACCTCCTAGCTGCTAATAGTCACCCTCTACATGTCCTAACACTTGTCTACCAAGGAAACTTGGTCCTTAAGTGTTTCAAGTACTATAAATAGGCATACATACATGTTCTTTCAAATCATCCCCCACATCTCATCTCTTACCCACAAATGGAATTCTAACACTTCCATAGCAGCAATAGAAGATCAAGAGAAGTCCCTAAGCTCAGAATAGAAGCCAAGAAGCAAGAAAAACGAAGTCTTGAAACCATTTCTAGGCGTACGGATCATAAAAACCCTTTTCGACCCATTTTAGCTCAAGTAAGCCTAAGATCTTGTTCTATAAGCTTATAATCTGTATATGAATGTTCATAATACTCTTAAGATCATGCATGAACTCTTGTTTGAAGCTTTGAATCCTCAAACCCATGTGTTTTTGATAAAAACCCTAAAAACGACCCGTTTTGATTTTCTAACTAACGAATCCGTTTTCTAAACTTTTGTTATGTTAAAACATCTTATTTTTGCTTATTCTAATAAGCTATAACCTGTAAATTACTTTTCAAATTGAAAAGATCATTAATATGGTTTTTAGACTACAAACGATATTGCATTTTTCATGCAATAAGGGTATATATCGTACTTTCTGAAACTTATAACTAATAAGGGACTAAAAAATGTCATTTTATCAAAGTTATGAACTCTAGGGATAATTAGGTGTTTATTATGTTCACTTTCCAAATACAGGTTTACTTATGTTACATTCTTTTAAAACTAGAAGGCCAAACATGTAAAAGTAAAAAACTTCATAGGGTATTTTTGCCATTTTTCATTCTTAAGGGTCTAAAATGTAACATTTTGAAAAAGTGTAGAAATGTGTTCAAAACCTTATAAGACCATAACTTTAATTACACGCTTGAAGTGCTTAGTCATTTCAGTTATTGAGCAAAGACGCTTAACAATCCGCTATGTTATAACTATTTTAAAAATTCATCATCTCGATGTGCTTTTTTAAAAATCCTGTCCGAATCTATATCGTATCATAATACGTTGGGAGCTTCACATATTCAAGGCGTGTCTTCATCGTTTGGTATTACGCTCTGAACGACGCGCGCGCGTGGGGTTTATCGATTAGAAAGTCGCCCTAGCTCCTCAAACGTTTACTACACTCAGACTTCTTAGAGAATTAATGATGGCCGTTCCGAAAACGCGCGTTGCGAATTGTATTCCATAATAAAGTTTGGATTCAATGATATTACATTATGACATAAAACATATTCAGACCAACTTAAGACTTGACAATTACCCAGGTTGTGTGACGAAGACGTTACTTTCATTCATATCTTTTGTCCATCAATCAAATTTCCACTTATACTATTAGTGGTTCATAGCTCTCACTTTTAAATCTTTTAATGTTTTCATAAACCGTGAGGGTTACATGGCTATTAAATATGAATGCAAGTGTTTTTCAAACTATATGTTAATCCTGATATACTATTACAACTAATGTCTAAGTCACTTTATGCCAAAAGACCCTCACTATCATGGACCATTAATCACTTGCGAGTGAACGCGGAGAATAATTGTAGATAGCTACCTATCGGGATTGACGAATTCACGTTTGTGTTTGCCTGGTGTAGGTAACCGAAAGTGCACTATATTTGGTTAATTGCATAGGTATTATGGAATTGCCTACACCTGAGGGCCATTATCCCATTATATATATCATTGTTTATATATACACAAGTCTAAGATTGTGTGCCATAAAGCTTGAGACATAATTTATAAATACCGACATGGCAATATTACTAATTTCTATAATTTAATGCAATCATTACATATGGGGTATATAACAAGGAATCTTACTGTTTATTTATCATAAAACTTATGAATTTCACTCAACCTTTGTGTTGACTCTTTTAAGCATGTTATCTCAGGTAATTGAGCACAACTTAGGCACGGTGTGTCACGGGACTTGAAGGTGGTCTACATTTGATTATCATTCAAACTTTATGTTTCTTGATTTTCGGGACCCACCTTTTCCCAAAAGTTTCTTTTGATCCAAAACAGAACTAAGATGAACCATATGAAAAACACCAGAATCCTTTCCCCCTAGCACGAACGTACTCCTTAGAACCTCCTTTTGGTAGAAACTGACTGATGAATAAATGAATGATATACTATTTTCATAAAAGGTATTTTTTGAGATCGTTTTTTTTTCTATGAACTTATGACTATTGTTACTTTAAGTAATCTCCAGTTTAGCTTCGCTACTATATGTAAAAGTGGGAGAGTGTATACGATTGGTATCAGCGCCATGTTATAGTGAACAAGGTTAAAACCGTAAACTCTATAACTTAGCTTTTCTTTTCTAGCTCAAAGTCTCCGTGCCTCGTACGTTTCCAGAATAGTATGTGTAAGAAATTTCCATGGTAGATAATACATAACTATTATATTATTATATAAATAACTTATGTTATTTCCACTGGATTGTTACAGTCATGTCTTCGTCCCCTCATTCTACTATCACTTCATCTGAGATTCGATATGGAAAATGCTTTTTCCACTATGAATATTCATAACTATACTTCAGCTTCGTCAGCTACATCGGGAAGCATTTTTTTAACTCTTCTGGGAAAGATTCTTGGGATGGTGTGATCCCCAACATTGCTCACTTTTCTAGCAATATAAATCCAGTTTCTGAAGGACATGCAGGGCAATATGAGTTATTCCACCACCTCAAGATTTATGGACTCTACTCAGTGTTTTACCTCTATCTTCGTATTATCACTTGTTAGACCTCCATTGTTTTTATTCACTGAGATTTCTTTTCTCCCGATGAAATATTCTCACTCTGAAGACTGATTGTTGAGGAACTCTGTCTAAATCACCCACATTTTAGTGATCTTCCATCTTCTTCAGTAGGATCTTTCATCACGGGGGTTGTCGCTATGTAGGTGTAACGTCTGTTTCTTTGGTCTCTTTTCGTAAATTATTCCCTCAACTTAGTTTTCTGTCATGCTTTGTCAGCACCATTTCAAACCTTATTTACTCTAGTTATTTTTCTTTGATTTCTTTTTATAGTGACGTTAGGTCAACTACATCACCACCAGACTATCCTTTTGATAAGTCTATCTTCGCAGAATTAGATAACTCAATATGGATCGTTACCGTGGACCAATAGGAGAAGAACCTATGTCTCGGAGGAATCTAGAATTAGTGCTGTCGTCAAGAAAGGTGCATCTCATAGAGAAATAAGGTGTTGCATCCAGATTCATCTGTAAAGAGCGTCTTCTAGACAAAATCCAAGAACTCAGAAACAACGAGGATAACCACTAGAGTAGATCGTAAGTCTATGCCAGCCAAAGTAAGAACACGTGCATTTGGATTGACTTCTATGGTCAGACCTCAGGGCCTTTCCAACCCATGGCGTATTTTTTTCCATTGGGCAGACATTTGTCAATTTTCGCACGTTCTTTTTTGGTCGACTTAAATCGAGTTACCTGGTCAGACCTCCAGTAATAAGTGGGAGGTCAAGTTGGATCTTAGTCTTATTAGTAATTAATTAGGTAGTTAATTCTTTTAAGAATTTAATTATCGAAAATACTAAATTGAACTTTCTATGTTATGATTAATTGTGTTATTGCAACATAATTCATAAACGAAAGTTTGTTTTTATTAAAAATACAAACATAGTCTCTTTTCCGGGTAAGAAGAGTGATACTTACTCCTATCTCTTCTTATTGGTTGACAAGAATAAGATATGGTTATAATTGAATTTTTATCAATTATATTTAAACTCACTTTCAATCTATCATTACCCTTTTTCAGTTCTGAAATTTTTGAAAGATGAACATGGTGTCTATAACTACCAAAATAATGACATCTTGCACTTGTCACGATGTATGAGTTTAAACCGCAATGAGTAAAAAAAATTGCTAGTAGGTATTCTAGGTAAATTTTCTTGGACTCATTTCATTCCATATAGTGCTAAACACCCTTGTGGCTAGGCATACTGATTAAGGAGGAATTGAATGCTAAAATGTTCAAGTTAATGAAAGCATGAATGGATAGTCCCTCATCTACATAAGTAGAACTTCATATACTCTGTTCAATACCTAAGTATATTGCTACTTGTAGGCATTCTAAGAGAGTAGGAAAGTAAATAAATCACTATTTGCTTTCTACTGGTGATGTAACACATACAATGTTGATAAATCCAGTGGGGGTTTTGCATTTTATTACTGAAAATACATTCATCTAATGTTGTCAAGTTCAGTGGGAGCTACAACCTTTATCTCCTTGTTAGTTACCTATATTATTTCTATCTTGCTTTGAAATAATTCATTACTTTTCGAATATGAACGACCATGGTTTAAGGAAAATTGCATTTTATTTTATAGATAACCAGTTGCCTTTTCGATGTTGCTTTCCAAAAAGTTATCTAAAGAATAATAATCCACAATTCCTTATTAAACGTTCTGGTTCAAAATCTACTTGGAATATCTATGACACTATCATATTGTTTATACTTTCGAACGCGTGTCGTATTGTATTAAATAATGTTGTCCCATACACAAGTGGGAGAAATCTTAAGTGTGTGCAAGGAACAACTTATAACAATATGATTATTGGTTTCTCTTGACCGCAAGGTAAGGAAGCTAATAATTTTACTAGGACTTAAACAACAAGGATGTTTGTGTCCTATTTCAATTAAATGGACAAAGATAAATAGTAAGCTACTTCACCATTTTTGACCTACATGTTTAGTCAATAGACTTTATGGTTAAATTAAATAATTCAATAATTATGAAAGTAATAAAATTACTTGAAATTACTATATGAACGCAAGAGTTTTCGTTCATAAAAATTTTTTTTTTACTTTAGTTAGAATAATTATGTTCTTCTTAAGACATAATTATAAAGTCTTTGATTTATCAATGACTCATAACATAAAGTAAGTAGTAAAATTGTTATGTCTTCTTGATTAACACATGAACAATAAGATCCTTAGACTTATAACGTATACTTGACATGTTTTGTTTTCTTGAAACACATGAACATAGAGTTATTATACTATTCAAAGATATATACGTTATATCATGCACTTGGTTTAAAATACTTTCTATTCAATTTGGCTCGACCCAATTGGTTTGTATTTGATCCAAAGAGAATTAAGTTATCTAGGAAATTCTGATGGAGTCTCACAATTCCAATATTCATAGAATACCATATTATTATGGTATGTCTAATGTGTTGAAACAAACTATATTCATATTGTTTGATTTCTAATAACTTTAATTGCTCTACCTCTAAAAAATCGATCAAGGTTAGAATTTTACGTGTGTCATGGATACACTCAATAAAGTTTCAACCTAGAAGGTATTTAAGACATAATCTATTTATGGATTGGGATAAATCCCATTATGTCTTGATTAAAGTTCTGAAATTTGTTAATATCTTATGAAGCATATTATTAACAAGCTAGAGACGAGAACTGTAAAATGTGTTTTGTGTTTCCCAATTAAGAACAATTTATTGTTGCTTAAATACTTGGTATTTAGAGAATTATCTCTTCTTACAAAAGTAAGTGGGAGCATCTTAAAATCTTATAGATATACAAGAACAAAATACATAGCCTTCTGAATTCACTTGCTGATGTCATACTAAGGTTTAGCATGAAAATATCAAACCAAAGTATAATGTAACTCTCATTCATAAATCCGTAAGGATGCCTCATCAATGGAGTGATATTTTATATCAATGCTAAGGAATATAAGTTAGAAGGTAATAATAAACCTCTTAACAAATAAGATGAATTATCACATCTTGAATTTGATAAAAATCTTAGAAATATGAATGAAAAGATACAGTTCCATAAAAAAGGAACAATCAAGTACAGAGCTTGATTAAATCTTCAACCAATAATTAAACTAGAAAGGTGAGAATGAGTTTCTTTTAAAGAAAGCCTCATAAGGACAAGAATTTACACATATTAATGCCTGACTGATGATAAGAGTTTTTTAATCTTACTTAATTAATTGACTATGATTAAATCTTTCTTTTCTACACGCATTAATTATATAAAGATAACTAATTGTCATACAAGTTTTCTTGAATCTGACATATGGCGAATTAAGGATCAATAACTCTTTCTTAATGATTACCCTTACGAGGACGATGGTGTAAATCAAAAAGGGATAATGAGTTCTATATTTTGGTAAAAATACAAATTAAGTTTTAATAACTCTTATTCTATTACATGATTACCGTTATGCGTGAGGACGTTGTGTAATCTAATAACAACCCGTAATTTTCCATAAATGTAAAATATCCATTATTAATTTAGATGATGTAACAAATCTATCAATTATATATGAACTCATATGAACATCACCTTTTTTAGGGAAATTTTTTGCTTTAATTACATACTTACTAGTGCCAATATCTTGATGTAACAACATTTCTTGCATAACTAAAGTTTAACGGCTCAGGCAACCTACATATGGAAATCCTATCTCATATAATGTCAAGAAATCATCAATAAAATATCAAGTCATAAATCATAATATCATTTTTACAATTACATTATTCTATAATTTACCATTTCTCAATTTTATAATCAAAACGGGCCTTTAAAACCGTTATCGATGCCTTAACACCCAAATTACATGAAGATTACCATCTAAAGTGAATGCACAGCTACTAAAAGCAATATTTACAAGTAATATAACATCTCAATTGAAATATAAAATCTCTTCAAATCAAAGTACAAGTCCTTAAAAGCTCAATATACAAGTCATTAAGTATGATCTCCAAAATAGCCGTTTTACCTCCGTTTTCATTCTAATCTCTTCACCACCACTTGTGTATAAGAATACTACACCAAATACAATTGTAAACCCTAATTATTCTAAATTCATAAACTGTCATACATCTTTATAACTCAAAAACCATACTAATCAAACCCTAAACCCAAAAACCGCGTTAGTTTTCTAAATCATACCCTATTCTTATGAGTTTAAATCCATTGTAAACCCAAACCAACTCCTCAATACCGTTATCATACATAAAATACGACATTACAACACAATCCATCATTATTTACCATATTAACAACAATGTACAAGAAATAAATCTAGAAAACCCTAATTGTGCCCTATATTGACTTTTGACCCGTTTACTCATTTTCTACCCATTTAACCCAAAAAAGACCCCAAATGGTGGTTGGTGAAAAAACCAACATACAAGACCACCTATCAACTTTTGAATTATAAACCTTAATAATAATCTAGGAATCAGTTAACCTATCATTATTAATCAAATTTACATGAAATCCAAGCTTGAAAACCCTAATTGAGCCCTAAATGTACCCGTATACACCTTTCTTTCATTTTGACCCATTTTAACTAATCTTTTTGCAACCAAGCACCTCAATGACTAAGCTCCTTCATTCCTAAGCAGCTTACAAGCACCCCTCTTCAAATATATTCCACTTATATTATAAAATTTGCACATGATCTTCTTGTTTCTTCCATTTCTTAGCCGCGGCATGCAAAGGGGTAAACACCTCCACTCAAAGCTACTTTCTAAGCATAAACAACAACCTCTTACTAACCTACTCTCACCCTCCTAGACCTCCTAACATGTCCTCTTCAATTTCATACCTCCTTGGCCTCCAATTTAAATCGTCTATATATAGGAACCAAAACACGTCATTTTTCTTTCATCCCCCACTTCCTCCTCTTATAAACCCTTACATAGAAGCAATCCTTTGCTCTAATAGATCCTAAGAGGTCTTAAGAAGGCTCAAGTATAGAAAGGAAGCAAAAGAAACCAAGAAACAAAGCCCGAGAGTCGTTATTCTAGGCGTACGAAGCCAAAAGTCCCGATTCCGACCCATTTCTAGAAGCTACAAGCTCAAGACCAGGTTATCTAAGCTTATATTTTGTATAATATACCTATATAATGTTCATAATGATCATGTTAAAATCATAATAAAAAGGCTTTGAACTCAAAAAACCTATGTGTATACCTTTTTGATCTAAAGCCTACACCTGAATCCCTAATTTTCATGTTTTTTGCTTAATCCTATACAGCTAAGCTTGTAAAATAATTATTATAAAATCTACCCAATAAGCTTAACTAACCATTAAAATAAGGATTTTGATAAAGTCATGATAGAAGAAAAATTTGGGGGGGGGTGTGTGAGCTTAAAACCCATGCTTATTTCATTTAAAACCCATATGGACCCTTTTTGCTTCCTACTTAACGAATCATTAATTTAAACTTGCCGTTATGTAAATCTTCATATTTAGTTTATTATAACTTATAAATGTCTATTGAAATGTTAAAATAAGCTTGCATGGCAATTTGGACATGTTTTGTAAATATTATCCATGCAAGGGGTATATATCGTAACTTTTGGAAACTTATAACTAAAAGGACTAAAAATGTCATTTTATCAAAGTTATAACTATAGGGGTCTATTATATCACTTTTCAAAGTGCAAGGTTTACTTGGTATATCTTTTAAACTTGAGGGACCAAAGTCGTAAAAGTGCAAACTCCAAGGGTATATTCTGCCACTTTTCAAACTCAAGGGTCTAAAATGTAACATTTTGAAAAAGTATAAAAACACATTCAAAACATTACAAGACATAACTTTAATTACGCTTGAAAACCGCGCCTTAACGCTTTCCAGAATAGTGAATAAAATGCTTAAACTGCTTATGTTATAACTATTATATCATTCATCATTAATGTGCTTTCAAAAATCATGTCCCCCCGATTCATATTATACCAAATACTAGGGTGGCTTCATATTAAGGATTTCATCTTGTGTTATTACGTTCTGACTGAGTTGTTGGGTTTACGATTTAAAGTGCCCTAGCTCCTCAAACGTTTACTGAATGACTTCTGAATTATGATGGCCCGAACGGTGTTATGATAATTTTTATATTAAAACCAACATCAATGTAAAATCTTACATATTCAATCAAACTAAGACTTGACATATATTACCCCAGGTTGCCCGTGACGAAGCCGTTACTTTCATTTCATATACATTTGCTATCAATTTCCCTATAACCGTTCAGGTGAGTTCATAGCCTCGCATTTCAATCTTTTTATAAACCCGCGAGGGGGATACATGCTATAAACATGAATGCAATTATTTATGTATGCTATTTCAATTTACTATTGCCTAAGTAACTGCTTTGCCTTTAAGTCCCCATAATCATGAACCGTTAATTACTCTTCGTAGTAAGCGCGAATGGTGTGAATAGATCTATTTGGGCTGGACTCCCCGTTGGTGTACCCAGTTACGAGTAACCAATTGCACATCATTAGAAATCACGCGGGTATTTTGGCAAAGGTACCCGCAGAGGCTATACGCAATTATATAATACCACAATGCAATAATACCGATTTCTATAATTCAATGCAATCATTACACTTATGGGTATAACAAGGGATCTCACTGTTTATTTATCATAAAACCTATGAATTTCACTCAACCTTTGTGTTGACTCTTTTGAGCATGTTATCTCAGGTAATTGAGCAACTTAAGGAACGGAGTGGCACGGGCTTGAAGATGGCTAAATTGTTATCATTCAAACTTTATGTTTCTAGATTTTGGGATCTCCTTTTATAAAACTCTGATGAATAAATGAATGATAACTAAATTTTCAAAAACGTCTCTTTTGAATCGTTTTCTATGATTATGACTTTCGTACTATGAAGTAATACCCCGGATTAGCTTCCGCTACTATATGTAAAAATGGGGGTGTTAGAGATTGGTATCAGCGCCATGGTTATAGAGAACAAGGTTAAAACCTTAACTATAACTACTTTTCTTTTCTAGCCATCAAAGTCCTCCGTGCCACTGCAGTTTCCAGAATAGTATGTGTAAGAAATTTCCATGGTAGATAATACATAACTATTATATTATTATATAAATAACTTATGTTATTTCCACTGGATTATTACAGTCATGTCTTCGTCCCCTCATTCTACTATCACTCCATCTGAATTCGATATGGAAAATGCTTTTTCCACTATGAATATTCATAACTATACTTCGGCTTCGTCAGCTACATCGGGAAGCACTTCTTTTAACTCTTCGGAAGATTCTAGGGATGGTATGATCCCACCAACATTCTCACTTTTCTATAATAATCCGTATTTGAAGGACGTACAAGCATTTTATGCTAAAGAATCACCTATTCCACCACCAGATCCTATTACTCCACAAGTTATTTTAACTCCATCTCCGGTATTACCACCATCACTACTGTTTGATCCCTAATATTTCTTAGTTCCTGAGAAATTATTACCACCTAAAAAGAAAATCCATCCCCCATCTTCTTCCTCAACTACGTTATTTAATTCATCTCGAAAACAAGCCTATAGTCTAGAACCACCATCTTTCTCAGTTTATACTCCTACCCCACCTCAGATATTTGAAATAGGAAAAAGTTCTATCAAGGAACATCTGAAGCATCATGAGAAACAAATCGAAGATATTTTATATTACTTAGAAGAACTCTCTTTTCACTATATCGAGAAAATAGAAGAAAGACTTGTTAATGGTTGGATAATCATACCAAGAGATTTTGATACTTGAACTACAGAAGAAGCGTATGGGACAGAGAGACAAGATTTCTTTTGTTCGCTTTAGGATTTCTGATTTAGAAATGACCCTTGAGGATATCCAAGATCGCCATCAACTATATATGAAGAATCTTATGGAACACACTTCGTAAACTCCAAGACTACTAGATCGAAACCTTATCTTTATCGCTTTTTATCTAAGGACACGTAGTATAAGTATCAACACCTGTTAGACTTTGGGATATATAAGATATGTAAGATAAGTTATCTATAAATAAAGTTGTAATTCCATTTTACCTTATCATTTCAATATCATATATGTCATTTCTCATTATCTCCGTCTTCATCGTCAATTGGGTCAACTACACCACCATCAGATTATCCCTTCAATAAGTCTATCTTTGCAGAGTTAGATAACTCATTATGAATCATACCACGATCACTGGAAAGTAAAATAGTCCCCGAGGAATCTAATAAGTCAAATGCTTGTTTGAATGTTCATCTCTGAAAATCTTAAATTTTTTGTTATATCCTATAATGTAATACCAAAGGATGTATTACTTCATTAAAACTTATAAGAATCCATACAATATGTCAAATAATTTCAGTACCACTATGTATGAAAATTTTGACAACGACTCGTGTTATCATTCTTATTCCGTGTTATCTTATGTTGATAGATGCCTCCCAAAGGGACATCAACATCTGAAGCATCAGCCATGACTCATGATGCCATCAGGAAACTTGTTGCTGACAGTGTTGCCATAGCTCTGGAAGCACAAGCTACAACGAAGGCAATTATCAACAATCCCAATAAAAACTCTGGACCAAGAAAAACCCCTGTAGCAAGGAAATGCACTTACGAAAATTTTATGAGTTGCCAACCTTTCTACTTCAATCTGTCGGTCTCATTCACTAGTTTAAGCGGACTGAATCGATATTTTCTCATAGCAATTATGCCAAGAAGAATAAAGTGAAATTCACTATTAATACACTCACTAAGGAAGCTTTATTCTGGTGAAATTCAATTGCCTAGCCTATTGGAGTAGAAGAAGCCTATAAGATCACCTAGTCTGAATTTAAAAGACTCTTGATAAAGAAGTATTATCCCCAAACTGAGATTTAGAAAATGGAAGAAGCCATTACCATAACCCAAAAGTTAATAAAGCAAGTAATGAAACACAATTCTATACAAGAAACCAATAACCATAAACAAAAGTTTAATGATGAAAGAAACACCACCAACGGCAACAATAACAACTACCGTAACAAACGTAGCAATGATCATCACCAATAGCATAATAGGAAGCAAGAAACCTTCAAGACTTATACTGCCACCAATGGGTATACTGGGAATCATCCCTTGTATGAAAGATGCACCCT
>BQNB010038372.1:0-12987 GCA_026074375.1 Tanacetum coccineum | reverse complement strand
AAAAACGAAGATACAATGTGTGTGAATGAGTGTGATATTTATAACCTGCCAAAGAATGTTCTAGTCCCAAAATCAGTTAGAAGCTCCTCTCCTCTCATCCCTTTGATCATTAGCTAATCATTGAAGGTGTAATCTCATCCGTTGGATCACAATTGAGCTCACACGGATTGCCAGCGTGGCAATCCGTTTGAGACTCTCTTGTGCTTCTTTTGAGTGAGAGATTAGTGTAAATCCCAACATTTCTTGTGCTTTCTTCATTGGCCACGTGTGATTGATTGCTTGAATGACCAATAAGATGCCTTGAGATGACGTTTTTGACCCTGCCATTGTGTACTATTCCACCTGAATTGTCCTTTTTGGCCTTTACTTGGGGCTTGCCCTTTGTTTTGACTGAGTGGTGATTTTGGGAGAGACGATGAATAGTAATTGGATCTTGGCGCCTTTTTTTGTTTTTAACTGAATTGGGTAAAACGGGGGTGAAAGTTAGGGTTATTGGCAAATATGGTCCTTGTGGTTTTAAAATGAAATTGCATTTTAAGTCTAAGTTAAAATAACTTTTACTTTTGGCAATTCAAGTCCATGGAGTTTAGAAAATGGGCTTTTGATCCGGGTAAGAATAAAAAGGGTTTAAGGTAAGTTTAGGGCCCATTAAGCCTTAGGGACCATTTGTGTAACTTTTGGAACTTGAGGGACTTAAATGGAAACATTAGGATTTTTGTCTTCTAGTGGTTGACTTCTGTTGACCAAGGTTTGACTTTCTTTGACTGAAGCCTGACCATAGTTGACTTTTCTTGGCTTCGGCTTTGAATCCTTGGCTTCTTTTGTGCTCTTTTGATTTTCGTGTTCGTGTTTGCTCGTTTTTGACGGTTTTCTTTTGATTTTTGTCTTATCTGTACCTGCATACACAAAACACAAAAACAAGCATATCTTTGCCATTTTAGTCTGTTTGAGTCATTTAGGGCCATTTTTGGTATAAACAGATATGTGTATATTACACTTATCAAAATTAACTTGAAAAGATAGTTGAAGCCAAGAGTCGGCGTTCAATAATACTTTATTTAATATGCTTGTGACTTCTTGTAAAGATATAAACATAAGGTCCTTGAACTGTTCAAAGACTTATAAAGTAAGCAGTCTCCTTGTCACGACATGTACATGAAGTCATTGAAATGTTCAAAGACTTAAAACGTAATGTTAGCGATTAACGTGTGTAGAATAATCATATAACATACATGGAAAGAGGAGGCAAGTTGTTTTAGTGAGATAAAGGGTTGGATGAACACTTAGAGATAGAAAGAGAACATGTATTGAATTGTGTAAAAAATGAGAAACCAACCACCTCTCCAAGGCATGGAGAGGTGTTAATATACGTATAATGAATAAGTGGGCTTGGGCTTGCATGGGTTTATCCATGGGCCTTTGCTAACTAACTATGTAAGTTTCCAAAAATTACCTAACGAGCTAATGACTGTTATCTATGGAAGCGACCGACACTTTCATAGGAATTTTGTATTCCTAACAATCTCCCCCTAAGGGAGGTCGCTCCATTTTACAAAAACTTTAACCTAGCATATTATGCTTTATCTTTAGTCTTGAGCTCGTTTAACTTTAATTATCAACTTGTGATTTGATGTAGTGATCATAGACTTTAGGTCTTGAGCTTGTTCCTCAGCTTGTCTTGAATGTGATCTTGAACACCTTGAGATCATCAACCAAGCATAATCTTTTTTTCGCCATCTTGTAAACTTGTGAGTTTTGGACCGACATGCTCATACCTTTCTTGATTTGTTGACTTGAAAAGCTTTAATGTTGCATCTTTCTTGAAATTCTTTAACTTTAAAGGTTCTTTAACTTTAATACTTCGTCACTTCAGGAAAGACGTTCGTTATCTGAGTGACGGAAACTTCTTTGAAATTCTTTGACTTTAATACTTCGTCACTTCAAGAAAGACATACGGTATCAGAGTAGCAGAAGTCTTGAAACATGTACTTGAGCTTTCATGATGTCTTTATGTTTGTCGGTCGGGTATGAGCATGTGGTTATGAATCTTGTGAGTCAGCTAGAATTAGGTACCTTCACCTCCATCTTTAAGTATCCTACATTAAAACAGTTAGCAATAAAGCCAGGAGGGGAGACATATGGCTTGTCATTTGCTCGGTGTCTCTGGTTGGAGATAACCTTCGAATTCCTGTGAGGGATCGACCTTTAGTGATTTAGTAGATTTAATTTAAGAAGATTCTCATTGACAGGATCTTCCAGCTGAAGTATAGAATTGTTCTAACACATTTGTATTAGATTCACAAGCTTAGCATGTTTGCTCATTAATCAGAACGTCTCAAAGCAAAAGACGATAAGGATGAGAACCTGCGAGTTACTATCTCACCGATTGAAATAAAATCAATTTGAAAAATCAATCGACGTGTCACTTGATAATAGTGGTTTTGTGACACATCGAGAGTGTTAATCATTTCCAAAAATTCATCATCATTCGTCATTCATAACTGGAACAAGTTTGATCTTTATAAATCGCATTATCGTTTCTTTCCAGTAGTCAACAAGTTTGATGTCATCATTAATGCACAGTCACCTACCATGAGCTTGTTTGATGTTGGCTCAAGCAGGATTTCCATCTTTACTGTGAATTATATCACTCGGATGTTTGACATATACAAGGATAATGCATTGGATCTTACTGTATATCTTGTTATTCACATTGTGTGACTAAGCAAGCATAATTTTGACAAGTGTCCTATGAGATTTATGGATGATCTCTTTTGGCTTCTTGACTCGATAGTTGCACTTTGCTTTTAGTTGATCGAAGGTGGGAGCAGACTGCCACTTTTTCAATACCAACTAACTCGGAGTGAGAAAGTTGATAGAAATGCGTGTAATCTCCATGAGAAATGAAACAAGAATCTGTTGAGAGACCTTGAGTGGCTAGGTAGGGTTGTGCATAGCGTCACTGTGTCTATGACTGTCTTCAATGTCAGAAAAACAACTTAGTGTTTCATATAGATTACGTATTGACCCGGTTTCTGCCTATGTATATGGAGGGCTTCTTTCTTTTCACCCTTTATCCTTACATTTTTTTTCATTCTTCAACCCCTTCAATGCTTACCGAGACTTCATAACTAACACCTTGTTGGGTTTTATTCCAGTGGTAACTTCATCTCAGTCGGCATTATTACGATTCTACTTTTTCTCCTTTTGTATATTACTAAGGGATTCTACACTATCTAGTGGATATCCCTTGGTAGATCCCTCCGGTTCTGGCATGGTCATGGGAGTTGAGATACCTATGCCTAATCCACTAATATACTCATAATATTTAAGTAAATGGTCGGTATTTTCGGGTATTCCATTTTAATATACAAAACACCAATATCATTGAAAATTTCAAACAAAGTGTTTGATATAAATATCAAAAAGAATATACACTTTTTGAAAAGTTTTTCATCCTTCACTAAAAGCTCATGTTAAACATTGTGCATCGTAGAATCGTTGTACATGCTACGTGTAGAAGTGAATTGAGTTCTTTTTATCTGATCGCATTTTTAATACAATTAAGATTCAGTTTAATCACTTTTCTCCTCATTATCTAAAATGTTAATCCCTTGTTATTTTATTATATTCAATTGATTAAACGTATCGTGGACATAATGTTACATAATATCTAACGGAACATTGTAATGCTCCCCCCCTTAATATTTGAGAGTATATTTAGACCTGTTGAGTATAATAATTTAAATTTTTTGAAATTTTCTATGAAATTACTTGAAAATTTTATATCGTGCATCCTTAATATCACATAGATGTCTACCCCCCACACACTACATATATACATAATTTCACAAGTTTATTAATTACGTACAAGGATGACCGGTTATGATGAGGACTTCATATGATAATCATTTGGGTCTTTGTAGCAGTCGAAGGTCACCCCCGTACGGTCTCCCACCAACAAATCTTTCCAAACTTCTCATTATCCTCCTCGACTTGAGCTGTTTGTCGATCGCCTGGATTATAGCTTTTGCTCGTTCCCTATCACTCTGTCTCCATATTGTCTGTGGTAGATATTCCATCCTAATCCCTTTCGTAGATCATTAGGAGCAATCTGAATATCATCGAGTTGTAGGTTAACTAACTGGTGGGTTCATCAATACGCATCAACTTGTTCTTCTTGTCTTTGTTCTGATAGATGAAGCCTCTGGGATTGAATATGTTGTATAGGATCCCTGCGTTTGAGATCAGATCTGTACGTATCCGGCTTTGTGATGTTGAGCTTCTTTTGGTAACTCTCGACACCTAACTGAAGATCTTCAACACGCCTTTGGATGACAATACTTCTTGTAAACATCCTCAGAGAGACACCAAAAAGCTAGACGTTCTTCAACATTAAGATTTTGTCAGCTTGCCTTGGAACAAGAAGGATAGCTATCCTTCGATAGTTGTCTGAAGGTTAAGCCTCTTGAAGTCTCATTCCTTGAATGTATATAGCTTGTCATCATCTTTACGAACGGTGATCCAATCCAAATGTTTGTAGCCATGCCATTCGACAATCTGAAGTTTTGTGATAGCAATGATTCTACCGTTCGTAGTAGGGACATCATGAGCAGAAGATTCTGTTAGCAGCAAATCCATTAGAATTGGTTGACATTTGCGTTCGTCCCAATAAGAAATCCAGTGTTCTACATGGGTTGCATGTTTGCTAGTGCATGTTGTTCGTAGCTAACCGGCACTTGACTCCACATTCTGTTGGGGACCAAATCTTCAATCCATTTGATTTGCCCATAATCTGCAGCCTTGGTCTTTGTCACTGAAGTTGCATATTTTCGGCTTGCTACACCACCACTTAGATATACAAGGTCGTTGTTGATGAAGTGATCAAAAGGTATGACACGACGACCTTGAGAATTAGGTATCAATGGTAGTGGCTTTCGTAGATCATGTGGATATTGCTGACCTTCAGGGTTGTTCCGGTCCAATTGATTAGTTGTTGCCTTGTAGACTTCTTCAAAGAGATACTCGAGCTCTACGAGGCTCTTGCATGATCCTTTCATCAGCTCAAATGTTGAACCGGCTAATAATTCTGGAGTCAGGGTATCAACTTTAAGCTGGTTCATCACAAATGCTGAGAAGTCAAGAGGAGTGTCCATACTCTCATTAATTGACTTGCGTGGATCTTCCATCTGGGCCAAAGTGCTTAGCCAGGGTTGAACAGGACCATGAGCAGCAGGCAAAGTCTTGTTCCAATCACGATCGGGAGAAGGAATCTTGGCTGGTTTTTGAAACCAATCAGGATGCTGAGATGTCTCTTCATTAGATTGTTCTTCAGTAGCTCCTATATCAAACACCTGATGTGCGGGTTCTTCTAAATCCTTGTCGGTGTGCATTGGCTCCTATGTATGAGCAGACACACCAGCAGACTTGTGTTGAGATTTGGACCCATTAGTTGACTTGCTAGTTGTCTTGGATGTCTTTTCCTTTGGAGCACTGGTTGACTCTGGTTCTTTTCCAGCTCGTCTTCTCTTGGACCCCCGGTTTGATCCAGCAGAGGGTTCTTCATCTTTATCCTCATCATCTCTGCGTCTTTTAAACGAGACAGTGTCACCATAAGTGTCAAGAATGAGCTTGTCACTTTCGTAAGCTTCAACCAATGCCTTGTAGAGATTCTTTTGTTCATTAGATCTGTTGATTGACTTATTGCTCTCCATCTTTTCAATGAGAATCTTCTTTAGCTCTAATTCAGATAGGTTGGCAGCTATAGCAAGAGATGTCTTGGATTCAGTGGATGAACGAGTCATAACCTCAGCTTTGAGTTGTTCGTTTACTGTCTTCTCAATTTTTGGCAAAATCTTGGAGACTTGAGCCTTGACTTGTTCTTTGACTTGGTCCTTGATTATTTTCTTTATATTATCATCAAGTTTATTGAGGAAGTCTTCATTTTCTGCTTGAGCTTCTTCTCGGAGTCTGTCTGACTGTAATTGAACAGCTGTTTTGATGGCTTCATTCATCTTGTTGGCCAGGTAGTTGTCAACAATGCTGGGAATGGAAGAAACTGCTTTAGCAAATTGATTCGTTTGCTTGAACTCAGAGAAGTCTGTTTCTAACGTTTTTAGTCTATGGTCAAACCCAAATAAAGATCCAAAGTTTGGAAGGTCTTGAAGAGAAGTACTTGGAGCTGTTTTTGGTATGGGAAATGGTGTTTGTTGCATATGTGTGATGAGAGGAGTGGGTGGTAGAGGAAGAGTTGTTGCAAACACAAGAGGTAGCTCAGCAATAGTTATGACCGGAACATCTACCAGTGAAGTTGTCTTAGTGTTAAATATTGAGTCAATACCTGTATCTGGTCTGGGGTTGAGCATGTTAGACACGAAGCCAGATGACACAGAAGAACTCTGTTGTTAACCTTCAAGAGTGATCGGAGCAGTGAGTATCACATGAGTATCTTATTTTTCCTGAGTTTCTTGAACATTAGGCAGTGGAGCATCTGCCATCACAGTTTCGCTTCCCTCCATATTAACGTTTAGATCCTTGTATAATTCATTCCCTTCATCCTCTTCATTGTTTGCTGCTTCATTCGTCGTTTCATCCTCAATGTTCACACCTTGAACTTCTTCATCATCATTTTCATCGTCAGTAGATTCAACATGTGAAGGTGTTCAAACTCTAGGATCAAAGCTATCTTCTTCATTTACTTCTTCTTGCCTTGCTTCATCATTATGAGTTGAAAACTTGGGGTGAACAAAGTCATCACCATCATTATCAGAATTAGTTTGTTCATCATCATCATCATCATCTTGATTTTCCTCATATGGATTTTCATCATCTTGATTATCAGCATCGTCCTCATCATCATTATTGTCATTATCATCATCTTTTTCATTCACATTCACTTCATCCTCATCGTCTTCTTCACTTGATTTCCAAGAGATTTGTTCGTCATCGGATCCATATGTTGATACATCGGGAACCCATGGTATACCACCAGTTCATTCATCTACACCTGAACCACTAGCGTGAGAGCTGTGAGTCTGTGTCTTGCTTCTTTCAATGACCAGTTTTAGTTGCTCAGCTTCAGTTAAAGCAACATCAGATAACATTGTGAGACCTTTGTCCATAGATGTCTCTGCGGGTTGCTTCTTCTTGGCAGCTTTATTTCCCTTAGCCGAAGACTTGATTTATTTTCCTTTAGTAGCTTGAGTAGTCTTCGTCTTGGGAGATGCTTCAGAATCAATTTTCTTCTTTGTGGTTTTTGGTTTTAGAGTCTTTTCACCAGTAGCATAAGCTCGGTAAGTCATGTAGGCTTCAAACTCCAACATGGCTTAATTGGTCAAGTGCTGAGGGAGAATAGCATCATATACTTGTGTTTCCTGATGTTTAGAAATGACTCTTGCGGTGGTAAACATGAAGTCATCCCTGGCATGGTGCCAAAACATCTTGTTTCTCCTTGGTATTGCTTGATCCTTTGCCATGAAGTAGTCGACAATGACTTTGGTGAATCGTGGATAATACATGTCATTGTTCTTCTTAGAGTTCTTGTTCTCTACTTGAAACACCAAGTCTTCCCACAATTAGTAGACATAGTCAACCTTCTTATTATGATACATGCCCCAAAGGATTTGAGCACGTGACAGGCGAAGACTTTCCAGAGCTATAGTTTTTCCACTAAGACACTTGTTGATTATGGCAGCAAATGATCTCCAAGGTTGATGCATGTGATTGACATTGACGTCAGACAAGAACTTGATCTCACCAGTGTGTCCAAGGTCTCTAATAAAAGATAGAATGTCCTCCTCAAGTGGAGGATCTTCAAATTTCTGATCAGGAAGTTTGGGGCAAATCTTGAGCATATCTCTGAAGTTTTTAGCATTAACAGTATAAATTTTGCCATTCAACTTGAAATGAAGTGAAGAATGATGTTTGGAGACAGTAACCCAGAACTCTTGCATGTATATTTCAGGTACATCAGCAGATATCTCAAATGCATTGTAGAATGGAGTGAGTTTGAGACCATCTAACACCACTTGAAGAGTAGGTTCTTTGGATTTTAGAGTTGAGCTTAGTTGGAGATTGCTTTTCCCTATCTTAAGACGGCTAGTAGGGGCGACTAACTCATCATCCAGCTGAGCTCTTGTAGTATCCGTGATTCTGCTAAGATAGGACCAATATAGTTTATGTACAATCAATTCTATACAATATACTATAGGCACCTATTGAATGAGCACATAAAGTTGATTCATGATGTGAACGATGCTTTAGTATTTAGGAACTTTAAGACTTTTTGCACTTATTAAGATCTATCCATTTAAAAATGACAACTTAAGGCCAACTTAACTTGTTTTAGAGTGTATAATTAATCAATTTTAATTAACTCCCAAGATTTTTAAATCGCCTTTTAAAATGAAAATTTGATCTCAAGTGTTTTGGGTCTTTGTAAGCAAAAATGATTTCTAAGGAAAGACTTGTTGTTCGGGTCCTGTATAAACTAGTTGTTATGTTCCTTAACGAATCAGGTTGTTCGGTTCCTTAATGACGATGAGTTGTTCGGTTCCTTAAGAATCTGGTTGTTTGGTTCCTATTAGCACATGAGTTGTTCGGTACCAAGTAACATCAAAGTTTTTTGGTTTCTACTATTAATACAGTTGTTCGGTTTCTTCTTGTCAAGACAGTTGTTCGGTTCCTACTACAATACAGTTGTTCGGTTCCTTCTATCAAAGAGTTGTTCGGTTCCTTCATTCAACGAGTTGTTCGGTTCCTTCTTACTACTGAGTTGCTCGGTTCATAAGGAGATCGTGTTGTTCGGTTCCCAAAGACAGTAAGTAGTTCGGTTTATTTTAATCATTTCAGAAACAAGACATTTTAGGCACTCAAACACATTTCGTTAGTATACATATGATAAAACTATCATTGAGACATTAAGATAACCACATTTAAGCCAAAACACAACAAGGATGATCAAACACGAGCCATGTATAACAACTTTAGCACGAATACTCAAAGAATCACAAACAATAGTGCAAAATGATCATGCAAACATATTTAAGTAAGATTAAAATAACATTCCCACACAAAACCCTTGAACATATTACATTGAAACTCAAAAACCTAAATTTTCGCATCAAAAATAAACAAGAACATAAGCAGATGATAACTATATTCAAAACTGTTTTAAATGAATGCTAGGCACACCTAAAACTACAAAATCCCTCAATCAATTTGACTTTTTAACCACTTTGATTTTCAAGAACAATAATTTGAGAATTAGGGATTTCGAGATCAAACTTGGATGAAACACCAATTCCTTTAAGACATGAGTAGTTTAGGTGTAGGAGAACATATTTCATTTATACCTTAACGCTCGAGATGAATCTGAAATGGTTAACTTAGGAGTGATGATCAAGTAGAATGAGAGGGATGAAAAACTTTTTCTTAAGTGTGTGTATGTGTATAAATAGCGATGGGTTGGGTGGGTGGTTATAAAACAATTATGGTTTTTAACACATTTGTCCCCTTAAGTTTCAATACCCTTTTATTTTGCATAGATAAGTTTTATAAGGCATATACAAGATAAACAAATAGCACAATTAGTCCCTAATGTTTATACTATCATACCTATAGACTTAGTTTTGCAAAATATTCCCTAGAGGCATAAACAAATAACAATTAAGGCACACATAAGCTAAAGTTAATTCACTTTCCTCAAGATTGATATTCTGTTATTGTTTAAAAGAAAACTTTGTCCCTTTAAGCACATTTTCATTATGAAGAAGATGTTTGACATCTTCTCCCCCTCAAACAATGACCCGTTTTCTATTTAAAGAGATGTAGTCGTTGTTTGAGAAGTCGAATGTCATTGAAAAAGCATTTTCTGATGAGGCAATGTTATATCTTTGAAAAAACAAATACCAAAATAAGATTTCTCTTATTTTAACACATAAGTGCACTGACACGTACACTTATGGGAATATAGCAAGCACGGGTTGTGATGCAAAGTAATCACAAGCCTTTGCATGGTCATAAAGTAGACCATGCCCGAGAATAAATTCCCGTTTAGAGGACAAGTTTCCTTTTTGACGGAATACGTGCCTTTAAGATGTTGACCGGGTTACTATCTGAAATAATAGCAAGCCATTTGGCATGTTTTGAAAACATTTGGAACTTCTGCTCGAACTTTATTTACAGCCTTGTATCATTATTGAATGACATTTCTAAGACCGTAAATGTTATCGATTTTCAGAAGACATGCCATTATTACCTCTTTTTATATTTTCTCATTTTTTATTTTTTTCTTTGGTTTTATGAATATTATATTTTTATATTTTGTTTTTATAAAAATTTTCTAAGAATGAAAAATCTTTTTGGTTTTTTTTAGGTTTTTATGGTTTTTAATATATAATCCTATATATATATATATTATATATATATATATATATATATATATAAGATATATACTATATATAATAATATATTATATACATATGATACATGATATTTGAAATAGTGGTACCACCACTATTCATCAACTACATCATCCAATGTTTTGGAGAGTCTCCGGCGTAAAACCCGCATTCCAAGCTTTTTTGATGAAAATTTTCAATTCCTTATCTCTGCAAGTGGTTATTGTGAAGATGTCTGCCAGTTGATACTCCCATATTGACAAAGTAAAGATCAATCACCCCATTCTCAACATGCTCTCTAGAAGATGTGAAATCAGATGTGAAAAGCCTTCGACCTAGAATGTTGAACATTGTTTAAGCTTAAGGCAATAGCGCTTTTTTTATCACAGTACATTAGAATTTTATTGAATCCAAGGCCATAGTCGGTAAGCTGTGATCTCATCCAAAGAATTTGAGTGCAACATCTCGACATAGCAATATATTCAGCTTTCGTACTGGATATCGCAGCGCTTTTCTGCCTTTTTGATGACCAGCAAACAAGTCTATCTCCCAGAAACTGCATACTGCCAGATGTGCTACAGCGTGTATCTTGACAACCAGCATGATCCGCATCTGCAAATGCTGTTAGTGCAATTAAAGAATCCTTCGGATACCATATTCCCCGATTAACGGTTCCCTTTAGATATCGAAAGATCCTTTTGACCGCATGTAAGTGCTTTTCGGTAGGCCTAGCCTGATACCGGGCACGCATGCATATAGCAAATTGTAGATCAGGTCTACTGGCTGTGAGATAAAGGAGGGTGCCAATCATGCCACGATAGTGTGATGGATCAACGGCTTTCCATTTTTTATTATCCAGTTTAGATTTCTCCGCCATGGGAGTATCCAAACCGTATTTCTTTAAAGATTCAAGGGCATATTTTGACTGGTTAATAAAGATGCCTCTGCGATTTTGAAAAATCTGTAATCCTAAGAAAATGAGATTTTTCCCATCATTGACATCTTAAATTTTGAACACATGATTTTAGCAAATAGGTCACAAAGTTTAGGTGTAGATGCAACAAAGATAATATCATCGACATATACTTGTACCAGAAGTAATTCCTTGCCTTCCTTACGGATGAACAGAGTAGGATCCACTGAGCCTTTGGAGAAGTCTTGGGATATCAGGAACGAAGACAACATGTCATACAACGTGGAGCTTGTTTCAACCTATAAAGAGCTTTCTTTAGCTTGTACACGTGATTGGGGTTATCTGGATCCACAAAACCGTCTGGCTGGCTAACATAAACCTCTTCCCGCAAATTACCATTCAGAAACGCAGTCTTGACATCCATTTGGTAGACGACCATGTTCATGTGAGCGGCAAATGCAAGAAAAATCCTTATAGCCTCTAATCTTGCAACCAGAGCAAAAGACTCTTCAAAATCAATTCCCTCTTCTTGACGGTAACCACGAGCCACTAATCGAGCCTTGTTCTTTAGAATACCTCCCAGTTCATCTAGCTTTACTTTGTAGATCACTTCAAAGTATATACCTTAATTTATTGGGTCGGGTTCGAGTCCAAAAACTTCTAGGTGTTCAAACTCATTAAGCTCTTCTTGCATTGCTTAATCAGCAGGATTGAGTGGAGCAATCTTTATTACATCTTGGGTTCAACCACAGTGTGGGGGAAAGCTTAGTTAGTAACAAAAAGAGCTTGCTCATGTAACTGCAAACCTTGTGGAAACTTGTCTATCGAGTTCACCGATTATATTTTCAAGTGGGTGATCCTTAGTCCATTTGCTATTGTTTTTAGAAATTTGGTGATCAAGATGCACAATTGTATGAATAGAATCCGACAATGATGATTGATCAGAATGGATTTCTAGAATTAGGATACCAAAGTACGAATCGTTACCCATATGTGCAACTTCAATATCATGATTACTAAGGGGGTTGTCTTCTTCAACATCGTTAGGAATAACGGGAGGTTGAGTTTCGGGTGTTGTTTGAGAGTTACTTGGTGATGGTGCATCTTGGTCAACTGTTGTTGAGGAAGGTGATCCAGTTGATACAACGGGAACTGGAGCAACTACTTCATCAATTAGAGCAATGACTTTAGGGGCTGGGAGATCAAAACTTGGTGGGGGAGTGAGTAATTCATCAAACATGCGTTGAAACCAATATTCCCAACAGTTCTTGAGGAGGTACAAAAACGGTGTTGAGGTCGTAGGTAGGGTTTGGCACGAGTCCTGAACTGATTGTTGCAGAAGTCATTTCATGAAGTGTGAGTCCTGAACTGCTGTGTTCAGAAGCCATCGCAGTTAGCTCATCAAAGTCTACATGATTTGTTTCAATGATTCGTCTGGTACATTGGTTGTAAATTCAAAATGCTTTCTTTGTGGGTACATAACCAATGAAAATACCAATATCAGCTTTCGGTTGTAACTTACCTAAGTTCTCGCTATCATTTGTTGGATAACAAAGTGCACCTAATACATGGAAAAATGATAAGTCAGGAGGTTTGTTATGTAAAAGCTCATATGGTGTTTTGCCGTGATGAAGACATACGATGGAACGATTTTGGGTGTAACATGTGATAGCA
>BQNB010038371.1:0-48799 GCA_026074375.1 Tanacetum coccineum | reverse complement strand
AGTTTATCCGTAAACCAGAATGTCATTATTCGTAAACCAGGATGTCCAGAAAACATTCCAAGGGCTAGTACTAAACGTCTTTCCAGCGCCTGGACTTCCTCCCAATAAAACTACTATGCACAAATGGAAAAAGACAAATAAGGTCAAAGTTAGCTAAAAAGGAAGCGAGTCTTCTATTAAAATAATATACAAGATTCCACTTCCTAGATAAAACTTGCCAGTTTTGACCCAAACACATTTGACCCATTTCCAAACCCGTCAAATTATAATAAAGAAACTATATTTTCTAAGTATTGCTGCTATGTATGAAAAAAGGGAATGAGTACCAGTCTTTTTAAGCTAGATAGCCCGCAATACACGCATAGAATTTCTGCGAGTAGTAGGTGCCAGAAAGTCGAATCCTTTAGCCTCTACATTGTTATCACCTATTAAGCACAAAATAATATAAGCATATAAGAGTCCAAAATCAACTGATCATGCTTTGTTTTACCACTTGATTTGGCTAAAATCCAAGATCCTTTTAAGTATTTCTTAAAATCACTTACTCAAAAAAAGCAACTAGACAACTAAACAATATATCTTTTTCAATGCAGAATGGATGAATTCCGAAAGTAAGATAAGAATTGTCAATGTTCATGCCATTACTTGATGGTACTTCAGTAGAAGTAGACGGTACTTCAGTAGTACCTTAGCAGCTAAACACTACACAAGCCTGGCATCTGTGATTAGCTCATTTACTAAATGGACCTCGGGGTCTTTACTTATGGCTTCAAATTCCTAGCTCACCACTTTCATACCTTCCACAAACTGCAATTGAACAGTTTGTTCATTCAGTAATACAACGAACCACAGATAATAAATAGCTTAAGTGTATTAATCAACACCTGTTCAGGAGAGCCATATGTTCTCTAGACCTTTCTTTCGCGCTAATATACTTCAAAATATTTTCATCAAGACTGGATTTTTTTTGCATATTTCGCGTAAATCTTTTCTGGGTCGAGTTAAAATCGGATATAATTCTACATGGAGCTTGGATTTTTCTTGTGATTGGTGTTATGTTATCAGGGTATGAATGCAATCTTAAAATTGAGTTTTTTCTTGATGGTTTTAAAGATGATGATTTGAGTTGTTTTGCAATGTGATTAGAATTGGATCCATTTGATTGTGTGTTGCCCATTTGATTGATTTTGTGAAAATAGGGTTTGGCGTTTGGGAATGACAGAGGAATACATTGTGTATTATGATTTGTGAAGGTCCTAAAACCCTGTTGACCTGTCCGGGTAGCATCATTGCAGCTTGTGGGGGCAATTACAGATGGTTGTGCCATTGGATGTCTTTCCCTTTGAGGTTCTGTGGGAGTAAAAGCTAACCTAAAACCACAAATTAAGCAGCTCACATTTGTCAATTAGCTAATAAGGGATAAAAGTATAAGAATATCAGAGAAAAAGGAAAAAAAATAGGTGGTTTATATTACCTGCCATCCACAGGTCCAGATATATTTTGAAAAGACATTATAGACACTGCTTTTGACCCCTTTGCTGAAACCCCTTTCTTAAAATACAAAACTGAAACAAACTGAATATTTATTTCACAAATAGGAAAAAACAAAGTATAGCTGCCATATCATACCGAAGATACAGCTCTGCTTTCTGACTTTGATCCGTATCCATTAGACTTTCCGATCTTTGAAGTTGTTTTCACTGTTGTCCGAGTTCCGGTAGCTCTTGTTTTGTCATGTACTTCTGGAAATGCACCATGTGAATTCAATGGTTCAAGAACAATTGCCAACGCGAGTCCATGAATATCTCTTTCATTTTCAAGACCTATATAGGAAATGAAAACATAAGTTTATACTAGTTGAAAAATATATATACACATATAAGTGGGGTTTTACATACCATTTGTGGTCCAATATCCCCAAAGAACCCCTCGGCTTCTGGTGGGAATGAAAACATAAGTATTGCCTCCTTTGATTCCGAACGCATCTGTGCATAATCAACAATGTCAAGATGACTCAAGTATGACTTTTGGTGCAATGTTCAAGTATTAAAAAAAGTAAAAAAAACATGATCATCACCTTCCAATCAGAACATTCCAATCCTTCCAATCAGATCATGTAAAAACAGATGAAAACGAACAAAAACGGACAAAACATATGAAAAGGTACAAAAATGGACAGAAAACAGTAAAAAACGCATAAAAACATATGAAAACGTAAAACGTTCAAAAGTTAAAAACGGATGAAAATGTAAAACGTTCAAAAGTTAAAAATAAAAAATGGACAATATAGTATGAAAACGTACCAAACGCACAAAAAGGTAGTAAACCTTAAAAACGGTTTAACCATAAAAGGAACGTATAGAAAAGTTAAAAATAAAAATGGAATAAAATAATAAAAATTAAAAAAAACCAAAAAACACAAAAAATACGACTATTTATGAAACACTTACGAGGGTATTTATGTCATTTCCACCATCTAAACCAGCAATTAACGGCGAACTAACCGAAATAGTAGTCAAGGGACCAAACCCGATACGAGGGGATCTGGGGAAAAAAAGATTATGGGCCATTTTCATTAAACATGACAAACCATAGGGACAATTTATGCACTTAACTAAGTAATATGACCGATGTGTGCATCTATCATCTCAAACATTTGTTTCTGGTCAGCTATTTCTTCTTCTAAAAGACTTTGCTATAACCTGCATAAAATAGTGTAATTAGAAACAAAAATTATGCCCACGAAAAAGTTCATCGATAAATGGAAATTTATAAATTTATTGACCTGTTTTGATAAGTTTATCCGTAAACCAGAATGTCTTTATCCGTAAACCAGAATGTCCAGAAAACATTCTAAGGGCTAGTACTAAACGTCTTTCCAACGCCTGGACTTCCTCCTAATAAAACTACAATGCACAAATGGAAAAAGACAAATAAGACCATATTTCGAGATATTGCACATTGTGTTCTATCTCTAGCGGGTCAAAGTTAGCTAAAAAGGAAGTGAGTCTTCTGTTAAAATAATATACCTGATTTCACATCCTAGATAAAACTTGCCAGTTTTGACCCAAACACATTTGACCCATTTCCAAACCCGTCAATTATAATAAAGAAACTATATTTTGTAAAAGTGTATGCTCTGTGATGAGAAATACATTAATCATTTGCACAAAAAGTGGTTCGAGTCAAGTGAACCATACATGATTCGACTAGTAACAAAAATTTCCTAATTTTTTTGACATATTTCCCAATGCCTCAAATTTTCAACCCCTAGTAAATATTGCTGCTATGTATGAAAAAAGGGAATGAGTACCAGTCTTTTTAAGCTAGATAGCCCGCAATACACGCATAGAATTTCTGTGAGTAGTAGGTGCCAGAAAGTTGAATCCTTTAGCCTCTACATTGTTATCACCTATAGAGCACAAAATAATATAAGCATATAAGAGTCTAAAATCAACTTATCATCCTTTGTTGTACCACTTGATTTGCCTAAAATCCATGATCCTTTTAAGTATTTCTTAAAATCCCTTACTCAAAAAAAGCAACTAGACAACTAAACAATTTATCTTTTTCAATGCAGAATGGATGAATTCCGAAAGTAAGATCAGAATTGTCAATGTTCATGCCATTACCTAACAGTACTTCAGTAGTACCTTAGCAGATAAACACTACACAAGCCTGGCATCCGTGATTAGCTCGTCTACTAAATGGACCTTGGGGTCTTTACTTATGGCTTTAAATTCTTGGCTCACCACTTTCATACCTTCCACAGACTTCAATTGAACAGTTTGTTCATTCAGTGATACAACGAACCACTTATAATAAACAGCTTAAGTGTATTAATCAACACCTGTTCAGGAGAGCCATATGTTCTCTAGACCTTTCTTTCGCGTGAATATACTTCAAAATATTTTCATCAAGACTAGATTTTTTTTGCATGTTTCGCGTAAATCTTTTGTGGGTCGAGTTAAAACCAGATATAATTCTACATGGAGCTTGGATTTGTCTTGCGATTGGTGTTATGTTATCAAGGTATGAATGCAATCTTGAAATTAAGTTTTTTCTTGATGGTTTTAAAGATGTTGATATGAGTAGTTTTGCAATGTGATTAGAATTGGATCCATTTGATTGTGTGTTGCCTATTTGATTGATTTTGTGAAAATGAGGTTTGGTGTTTGGGAAAGAAAGAGGAATACATTATGTATTATGATTTATGAAGGTCCTAAAACCCTGTTGACCTGTCCGGGTAGCGTCATTGCAGTTTGTGGGGGCAATTACAGATGGTTGTGCCATTGGATGTCTTTCCCTTTGAGGTTCCGTGGCAATTACAGATGGTTGTGCCATTTGTCAGTAGGCTAATGAGGGATAAAAGTACAAGAATATGAGAGAAAAAGGAAAAAAATAGGAGGTTTATATTACCGGCCACCCACAGGTCCAGATATATTTTGAACAGACATTATAGACACTGCTTTTGACCCCTCTGCTGAAACCCCTCTCTTAAAATACAAAATTGAAAAAACTGAATATTTATTTCACAAAGAGGTAAAAACAAAGTATAGCTGCCATATCATACCGAAGATACAGCTTTGCTTTCTGACTTTGATCTGTATCCGTTAGACTTTCCGATCTTTGAAGTTGTTTTCACTGTTGGCCCAGTTCCGGTAGCTCTTGTTTTGTCATGTACTTCTGGAAATGCACCATGTGAATTCAATGGTTCAAGAACAATTGCCAACGCGAGTCCATGAATATCTCTTACATTTTTCAAGACCTATATAGCAAATGAAAACATAAGTTTATACTAGTTGAAAAATATATATACACATATAAGTGGGGTTTTACATACCATTTGTGGTCCAATATCCCCAAAGAACCCCTCGGCTTCTGGTGGAAATGAAAACATAAGTATTGCCTCCATTGATTCCGAACGCATCTGTGCATAATCAACAATGTCAAGATGACTCAAGTATGACTTCTGGAGCAATGTTCAAGTATTAAAAAAAGTAAAAAAAACATGATCATCACCTTCCAATCAGAACATTCCAATCCTTTCAAGAGTTCTGGTGTTATCTTTCCACTATTATCCTCACGTGGCAAACTATCCAACCCACCACAAAAGACAGATGATACCGAATCAGATGCCTTGACAGTCTTCTTTGGTGCAGCAGCTGCACCCTGTATGAGAAATACGTCAGTAAGGTATAATAGAAAAATAATCATGATTTTAAAGGCAAAATACAAATGCGTACCTCAAAAGGATTTTTTTCACACTCAGCCTCAACTACACTAAGAAGGGCAGGCATGACATCTAACAAGAATGCCTTGATATCAGGACCAACAAATTTGAGTAATACACCAATAAGTTTAATGGTAGCATTTCTAGTAGCAACAGCAGCACTTGACTGTAAACCAGTATCTTTGCAGAAATTAAATACATCCTTGAGTTTCAAATGTGCAACACCAAAATCGTCAACAGCAAATACCATCCACAACAGTCCCTCACTAAGAACCTTTGGGTTTTTGTGCTCTTTCATTATCTTGGACATCTAAAAGAATGAGAGAAAGAACATTGGATATCATTTCAGTGTCAAGCTAAACATTAATAAAGAAATTAAAAAAACAATTGCCCAGGCTCATGAAAGGTTTATTAGTCAAACTTACTATTTCAAATATAAAACCTGTGCCCATTGATTCAGAGAATGTGGTTAGGCATTTCATGGCTTGGGCACAAGTCTTAATATCAGCAACCCTTTCACAAATACCTGTTGCCAAGCAAAAATATAAACTGAGATGTATAACAAACTCATAAAACAATGCTCTATCTTAATAACTCAGATTTAAAGCAAGTGACGGATTTATAGTAAGCTTTATTACCTGCTATGCATAGTACAACACGCTTCATAGGGAACTTTGTTGCAGTTAATCGATATGGCTTACAACTCCCATATGACGTGTTGCTGAACCTGCAACATTTTTCTCACTCCAGCCATGAAAATCCAGTTCTTGGAGTGCAATATACATGTTCCTTTTTCGAGTGAGGTAATAGCTGCAAGACAGAGCATCGTAAATATCATTAGATGTGACTTGGGCAGCATACATCAACGACTCTTAATAAGATTTTCAGTTCATTCTATATGGCAGCATACAATTATTGGATACATCTAAAAACCCTCCCATATAGAATAAAGAAAAGAAACTCATTGACCCAAACCAACACCAGAAAATTTATACATAATGACGGCAAACAATAGCTTTTAATAAAGATAACTATAGTTGGTTGTTTATAAAAAAACTGAAAGATTGAGTATTTATTTGATAGCTAAGAGAAAAATAGTAAAAAGGTCATACCAACCCAACCGCCTGGAGCATGGGGTTCCTTCTCCCACTTTTTGTATATTTGCCGTCTGCCAATCTGTTGCGTATATCTAACATGATTATCATTGACATATCCAGACCCATTATTAATCGAGAAGGTTTTCACGATCTTTTTATTCCTATCACTCCAACCATGTTAGTTTTGATATTCCTCCTCTCGACTATTGTTTTGGTATAGCTTCATCACGTTAAATGCTTTGATATAATGTTTCAGTAGTAAAAGAAAGATGCCCAGTAACATCAAGTCCATTTACATTGTACATGGTTGATTTTTTTATTTGAAACACTCACTTTTACCTCTTTTAAGTGTTCATAATGATTGGAGTTCATATGCGGGCTCTTTATAGCCTAGATCATTCAGATTCCAAACCACGTGATGTACGTATCGAACACATTGCATTTAATTTCTTCAAAATAAACCACCCACCTTTTTGCATTTAATTTCTTCGAACCGACCATATGTACCACCCTCAATGCACGTTTTTAATTATTAAATATAGCCCTTAGAGCTACAAATCCACAAGAAACCTCATTGTGATCAATGCGGAGATGATCGTTATACATAGACATTGATGTATTATAACCCTTATACGCACATTTTTTTGAACGCACATTTATGTTTTAAGCAATTTATTTTAATTTAGGTATAACTTTATTAATATCATGCTATAAACGAACACATTGCAAGCAATTGTAAAAAGTAATTTTATAGTGAGGTTCAAACATCGATTGCATGATGGTGATGTTGTTATCATGAATAACTATACATGAACTTGGACAAATCAGAATCAGACTACAATATTGGATTGTATTGTGACCGAAACCAGATTACCTATACTACATACAAGGGTTAGATGTATTTGCTTAAAAGACTCAAAATAAGAAGTAAGAACAGATTAATATACTTCTAATGGTTAAAATTTTGACTTTTACTATCATTATTTTTAATAACCATCAACTTTTCTTTCAAAGTTCGACCTTTCATTCTTAATTATGCTGTATTTTATAACCTTTTCCTTTTGGTTAATATGAAATTTAATAACTTTTATTTATGCGACATAACTTTTTATTGGTTTCAAGCTATATTAATCGTTTTTGTTTCGTCACACTAATGCTTTTATACATTGAATTTCTTCAATTGTAGGAATTTATACACTCAAAAAACAATTATTGTGGATTTTAGAAGTTTTTAAAGCTAAAGATCAATAGATAACCAACACCACAATCAATTAATTTGATTCATGCAAGGTTTGTTCAAACAAAGAATTTGTTCTCTAACATTGATACTTTAACTATCTTAAATAAAATAAAGATATCCCTATGAATAAAGGAGAAATACCAGTTTTAAAATAAAGATATCAATAAAATGTTATATCTATTGCTATTCTCCTGTATCAAATGTTATTAAAGTGTTGCCCCCTTCTCATGACACTTGGTAAAAAGTATATCGAAAAGCTATTAAAAATATTACGGATGGTTGTTAAAGACCTTATGTTGCAGTTCTTTTGAACAACTAAAAGTTGAAGAGGTACATACAAATAATAATACAATAGCAAAGGTAAACTACACCTAATGTGTAACGGGTCAATATGGGTATATTATTAGGGTTATTCTTATAATTAGCAAAACCATGAGGATTCAAAATCATTGAATGTTACATCGAGAAGCTATTTTGCTTAATTAATTCAAATATTTGATATGTTAGGCTTTAAGGAAATTAATTGATAGCTAAAGAATTTCTAATGCAAGAAGTTGGATATCGTCCGCGGAAGAGAAATATAGGGCACAATTAGGGAGAAAGGGAACAAGAAAATGAAAGTGCATCATTCGTGATTGTGCGTTAATATTTTTACAATAGGGTGGATAATATATTTAAATAGGCAAATCCAAAACTCCCACATTAGAATGAATGTGGATTTTAATTGTGTTTTAACAGTAATGATTCATTTATTCAATATCTATGGTTGGCTGATACCTCATTTGTATTACATTTCTGTTACGTATAGAAAAGTTGTTATAGTTCGTGTATTCATTATGTGTTACATTCATTCTACCATTAGATTTTTCTACATATGGTTAATGGTGCTAATGGTAAAACCCATTAAGTTTCACCGTTAGAATTGCTTTGTGTAACGGGTCGATATGGCCGATTTTGTGTAGCAGGTCAATATGGGTAATTTTGTTTAACGGGTTGATATGGGTGATTTTCCTTAAAAAGTCTGGTGGTTTTGTGAAATGGGTCGATATGCGTGATTTTGTTGCATGCCGAAATGGCCGAGTAACACATAATCATTTTGCTTTAGGGTCTTCGAATTATATTATTAGGGTTACTCTTATAATTAAGAAGTACTTATAAGTTATAAGATGTTTACAATATGCGCTTATGTACATAGTGACAAAATCACCCATCATGCTAAATTTCTAACTTATATGAATGTACATATATTATCCTAAATAATATTATCTTCTATTATCATATTATGAACATGATTACTTAATTCATAGTTGTTAAGATCCCGATCCTGATCTTAGGATCTTACGATTTTATGATACTGCAAAACAAAAACGATCCAGATCCTACGTAGGATCTTTACATGCTTAGGATCTTATAGGATTCCGATCTTGACCATAGGATCTTAAGATCTTCTCCGATCCGATCTTACCTTTCTCAAACCACAAACTAAAAAACTACAAATTTACGGGTTGTGTTTCGTAGAATTTAAAAAACAACATGTTAATCTTCTTAAACATTTCATAATCATAATTTAGGACAACATTTCTATGAAACATTCATATAATTTTGTGTTTTTGATACATCATAATTTGTAGATTTGTATAATATTACAAAGACTATTAAGATAATGACATTATAGTAGAATCTTACGATCCTGATCGGACTTTACGATCTCGTTCTTGAAAAGAAGAAAACGATCATGGGTAGGATCCCGATCTTGAAAACCTTGACTTAATTACCTTATTTCATTGGAGCGTAAAAAGTAAACGACGAAGAGGTTTCGATAGATGTACCCGACGAAATTCTTATAGATGCTACATAAGAATAGGTGTGACACATGCGAACATCCTTTTAGATACATGACAATGGTCATTGGCGGTGATTTTAGGCACGTTCTCCTGATTATTTCAAATGGTTCATGGCAAGACATTGTAAGTGCATCTTTCAAGCAGTCTTACTTGTGGGATAATTGAAATGTTCTTAAGTTGACCGTGAACATAAGGCTCACTATGGGCGCACGCCCTAAAGACGTAACAAAAATACAGAAATTTGCAGAATGGACATTCAAAGTCCGAGACGGGGAGATTGGAGAACATTACGACTAAGAGGTTTCTATAGATCTACCAGAAGAAATTTTACTTGATGCGGCTGATGACCCGGTAACATCTATTGTTGATTCTACTTATCTAAACATTTTGGATAACATAAATGATCCGTCGTACTTCTGAGAAAAGGCAATTCTTGCTCCAACGAATGAAGTCGTGGACAACATGAATGAGCATTTGTTGGAGAAATTCATAGGAGAAGAAATGGTTTATTAAGTAGCGACACGGTAGGTAAAACTGAACGTAACGCAACCATAGATCAATCCTTGGTTTAAAAATACGCGCATCATTGCGCAAATTGCACGCATCATTGTATTGCATTTAAAATTTCGCATCATGGTGCCTAATGCAAGGCCATCCCATATTGCGTTCGCATTATACCACAATTTACCGCATTTGTGTAATGCTAGCAACGATCTCAATTGTCGCAATGTAGAATTTAGGTCATTTTAGTCAAAATTAAACAATATAAAAGATACCAACATATTTTAATGGCCTTTTAAAGATAAAACTTATTAAAAGACGTCCAAAAGAAGCACAATAATGAAAATATAGTATCTTGTATTTTGCTAAGTGTTTTATGTCAAGCTTTGCTTTCAAATTATTTGTTATAAAAATGGATTATTGGCCTAAATTCAATATGCTAGTAACTTATTTTGTAAGTTTATTGTATTTACTTGGTAATTGGTGAAATATACAATGTATAAATATTTTTCGTACTTTTTTTAATATTAAACGCATTGCGTCCAAATTGCGCTCACATTCGTATCACGCGTCACGCAATGGCCTTTGGGACCTTTAGCGCATTGGATCGCAAAACGCATTTTTAAACCAAGGATCAATCCATTTTGTCACCAGAATTTATCAATGGACTGAAGTTCTCACGTGTTCCAAACCACATGTTTGCGTTAAAAGTAAGAGTCCCGATAATGTTGTTGAGAAATATTGATCAACCAAATGGATAGTGTACTGGGACAAGACTCAAAGTTCTAAAATTAATAAGAACCTCTATTAGTGCCCAAATCATTAACGAAACACACTTTGAAAAAAGGTTATTATACCGAGGTTGAGAATTACTTCGTCTGATAAATGATTACCACTTAAGATCGTCATAAAACAATTTCATGTGTTAGTCTCATTTGCCAAAGCCATTAACAAAATCTAAGGTCAATCGCTTTCAAAAGATGGTTTGTACCTACCACGTCCTGTTTTCACACATGGACAACTATACGTTGTTGTATCAAGAGTCAAAAGCAAAAAAGGTTTGAAGGCTTTCGTTTGTGATCAGGATGGAAATATATCTAAAACTACTACAAATGTCGTCAATTATTGATCTAAACGATATTAGAGCACTGCAATGTGTATAAATGATAATTGGAGAAAAGCAAAACTAAAACTAGAAATCACACCTCTTAACAACAACCAACCAACAAATGCAAAAAATGGAAAGAAAATATTACCTGACAGTTCCCCCATATGTGATATCGTCAACATGGCTAAGGCCTTGTAAAAGTCCTTTAAGCATCTTTTCTTTTAATACATCCTTATGTGTATGCCTAAAAGCCCCTACGTTCCAATATAGTAATTCAGCTACGATTAAAGAAGACACATTGAGCAGCAAAAGCTTCTTCAAGCACATCTCGTCTTGGATTGTTAGCGCCGATAAGTGAGGAGTATTGATTTTGATTTCATCAATATAATTATCTGCATCATATACATACTCATCGAACCAATTGAAAGTATTAAACTTGAACATCACAAGACTCTTTGAAATAATATTAATTCGTCTATACCCATAACATTCCTCAAACTGTAAATCGTTCAAACAAGGAGTTCCGGAAAATATATTTTCAATCATATCTTCATCTAATCTGACTTTCCATAGATGCAAAATCTCAAGATTATTCTCAATCATATCTTCATCTAATATGACTTTCCATAGATGCAAAATCTCAAGATTCTCCCACCTTATCACACCATTTCGATAATTCAATAAACAATCACGCATTTTCATATTTGTAAAACATCTATTGTTGAAAACAACGCATCATCAAAGGTAAACTCAAGTGGCTCTCTTACGATATCCCATAACCTAAAATGAACCTTTTGCACGTTAAGATGAATAATAGCATGATGAATCCAACCAATGGCTTGAGATTTAACTGAGGATTAACGCGAGAATCAAAACTGATATATAGTTTGAATTTGTTGAGTTTCACATAAGTAGGACATTGAGTTAGGGCATTGTCGATTAACAAAAAGTAATCGGTCAAGCCATTATTGTACAAAAAGCAATGTTTTAAATACTGGTTCAACCCGGTCAGTTCGACCGGATTGAACTGGTAACCAGAGTTACGACCGGTTCGTTGTAAGCCGGGTTTTCACTAAAACTCAAACCGGTTCAAACCGCTGGGTTTTCACTAAAACTCAAACCGGTTCAAACCGCTGGGTTTTCACTAAAACTCAAACCGGACCAAAGCCGGCCTGTTCAACACTTATCAAAGGAAAAGGAAGAGAACAGTGTAACATTAGATTATGTCACCAGATTTGTTGGATGTATAACTAAACCTTGGCATAGTTAGTAGTTGAAAATCAATCGATAGAGCAACATGATGCAGTGATGGTGGTTTAAATGAGGATCCGTCTGTGTGAAAAAAAAAATGTTTTTTGAGAATTTTACATTGATGCCGGTTGAAGATGATGCAAAAGTGGTTGGGGACCTGGGGTGATGATGGGTGACAAATGAGAAATATAAAAACGTGTGTGGTATACTGTATGATAACTTGTTGAGTACTTGCGAGTTTGGATAATGCTCATTGAAATGAGCTCTTAGAATATTCAAATAATAGAATTTTATATGACTCTCACATAGGTGAGTTTTTTTTGTAGGCCTCTTTTTTTTTATTTAGGTATTTTCATTCTGGTTGAGTGTGTGTAGGTATTTCATGGGTGTTTATTTTTAAAAGTGGTTATTTTATTGAAAAGTTAATTTTAGTTGATAAGGTGAATGGTTATTTCGGTTTGAAAAAGTAAGTTGTAACTTCTAGAGAGAGAAAGTTCATGTGGCTTGTCATGTCAGGTGTAGTTTTACTCCTGTACCATCGCCTTAAAAGGGGTGTGGTTTTTTACCGTTATGTGAGCTTGTTGAGTTACCTGTGAGTGTTGGGTAGTGCTTATGATAATGAGTCTTCAGATTATCAAGCAATACTAGAAATTTTATTATGACTATCTTTTTTGGTAGTGGATAAAGATTGTATTGTTTTTTTTATTTCCTTATTGTTACACCGTAGTTTGATATAGTTTTAATCCCCGTGACGTACGGCGTTTGTACGATTACGTTTTTTTAAATTATATATTAATTTTTATTTTTTCTGGTTTTATAAGTTATGATGTTTACGGGGTTGTTTGCTCTGTTTTTTGAATGTTTAATTAAATTTGTAAATTTTTTAAATTTACATAATCTATATATTTATTTTAATAATTATACCAATAATGATTTTATTAATTATCTTTTTTTTTTTCAAGTTTTCATTTTTATAAATTTGACACATAAATTTTTATGTGTTTTTTTTCTTTATCAGATTTCTGCATCAAAATAATGCTAATTTTGGAAGTATTTAAGCTTTTTAATTAAACTTATATTCAAAAATAATAAAAAATTAGAAGCATCATACCTAATAAGGAAATATTCTTTTTTTGAAATGCAAAAGTCTTCACATTTCGTTTTCCTTTGCTAGGTAAAAGATTAGTTTCTTCTTATTATTAACCAATAATCATTTACGTTTTTATTTTTAAGAATCGGTAATTTTTTCCTTTGTTTGTTAAACCGGGTTGACCCGGCGGTCTAACCGGTTGAACTCGTAACCAGGTGAACCGGTGACTCGACCGGGTCAATTAAAAACCCGGGTTTTAAAACATTGACAAAAAGTGACCAAGGGCGAGGTCGCTGCATTCTAATTTTGGTGTGGTGTCATCCTTTTGTATGAAAATAAGATTAGGAAGTTTAGTCCAAAGATGTTGCCAACGTTTGGAGATGGTAATGGTTGTTCTAATAAACCCGCATTATTATCAAAAATAATCAATGTTCCCATTAATTATTTATCAAAAATAAACCCGTATTCAAATAACCTTATAAAAGTTGTAACAAAATAACATATAAACACAGTAAAGACAACATTTAAAAATTGTAGAAACATTTTAAAAGCTGTAAAAATTAGCATAGAAAAGCTTCCATAAACTTGCAATCTACATGGGTGAGTGTTGGTTCCTTCCATAAACTTGCAATCTATATGTAGGAAGTGTTCATAATTCTTCCAAAAATAAATAATCATCGACTACATAATGTATGTAAAAAGATGTTATCATTCGAATAATCAAGCAAAATATCATTAACCAGAGGAATTAGCTAACAATGATTAAAGAATTGCATGATTCTTGAATATAACTCGATCTAAATGTTGGCTCCAAAATTGTTTCTTTTTAATGTAAGTGTAAGCCTCTAACAACATAAAAAGGAAACACACTTATGTTTAATATTCGTCTATGAAGATCTAACATACATGTTTCAGAAAGCTATAATGCCAATCAAACATTTGATACACCAATACATGAAGCATTCCGAATGAGTTTGTCGATTCAAAAGAAAATGTTAAAAATAGAGAGTTTACATGTAAAACAATTGCAATCCAAATCCAAAGCTTAGAACAAAATTTAATCTCATTTTAAAGACGAACCTCATTACTAAAGAATTTGATTTCAATTGTATCACACGAAATAAAAACAAATTATAGTGAAATAAATTAATCTACAAATCCCACTAAAATTTCAAAAGCTAATGCAAAATAAAGAAACAGTAATTGAGTTGAATTTCAATGTATAGTCGCAAAGAAGAATAAATAAATGTAAAACGGGTATAACAAAATTTATCTATCTATATCTATATCTACATCTATATCTATATACTCTTTAATAAAATAAGCTTTTGCATTCGCGGGGCGGTTCGGTTCGGTTAGTTGGAAGATTTAAACTATCCGTCGCGGCGCGGGTAATTAATTTTACTATCCGTCTCCGAACCGTATAGGCGGGTAACCGGACATGCGGGTACCGAAATGTGCGGTTACCCGCGTTTGGGTCCGGTTAACCGTTTTTGTCGTTTATAGAGTTTAACCGTATTAAAATAATCACTAGCTCTTAGAACATAAAATGTATTTCTGAATAAATATTAAATGACGTTGAATTTAAAAGTCATATATAACGTATTAACATAGTCTAGAACTTAAGTATTTCGTTATAATAATTGCATTCAAATATTCATATATAACGTATTAACAAAAAAATATTACTCAAAAAAAATATTACTCAACGTTATAGATTACGATCAATATTTAATCAAATTTTCACAATAGAATTTTACAAATGTTTACTTTAGAGCTGAAATAAGTCGTTATACAATAAAAGTATTGCATGCATCGGATAATACTTGTACAATTATTTGACATATTAGTTAGAAAACTTAAATATGTATTATGCCAGGTTCGGTTCGGTTAACCGCGGATATCTAAAAGTAAAAACCGAAACCGAACCATTATAAACGAGTTTTTTCGGTTTTGGTTTTTTCCGGTTTCGGTTTCTTCGGTTTCAGGTTTTTTCGGTTTCGGATTGAGCGGTTCGGCTCGGTTCGTCGGTTTCACGGTTTTTTTGAACACCCCTATAAAATAAGCTTTTCCACAACTCCTTTAAGCACAAAAATTAAATGCCACCATTAAAACTATTCCTTAAATAAACCATTTGTAAAATAATCTAATGCATCTACTATAATCCAAAAAGTCACGCACAAAAAAAATTATTGTAGAAAGTAATTCAATAAGGTTTTGCACAACTCCTTTAGGCACAAAAATTAAATGCCACCATTAAAACAATTCCTTAAATAAACAATTTGTACAATAGCCTAATGCGCCATTTATAATAAACCATACTATTAGGGAAAAATTAATGAGAGCCATGTAAAAGTAAGGCAAAATTAAGGTTTTAATATGTTACATGTTTTGAAAAAGATAAGGCAAATAACAATCTTTTCAATTCATTTAATGTAATAATATTGATGAGTAGTCAAATATTGTATTTTTCATAATTGTAGATTTCGGTTGAACTTTTATTTATTTTGGTTTTAGGAATCATCTCCATAATCAATCAAGTTTAGGAAAGTTTTAAAACCTTACAACAACGAAACAGCTCATTATGATGATTATAATCAAAATTTCGGTTCAAAACCGAAATTGATATGCGTGAAACAGATTTTTGAAACACTTTCTATGTATACATAATACAATGGTGTTGAAAAATTATTTAAGGTATGCTTTTGTTATTTTTAGTGACTATTTTGATTGATTTTGCGTGTTATTATTTTTAGCAACATGGAAATGAACCGAAGTTGTGTAAACTTTGATTGATTTTGTGTGTTATTATTTTTAGCTACATGGAAATGATTCAAAAATTGTTAACTTATAAATGGGAGATATGTTTTTCGTAATCTGTACACAGAAAACTCTTCTAAACAATAAAAAACATTAATCTCTTAAATATGGCAACATTCGAAGCAGGTTACATCAATGATTTGAATCCCGTGAAAGACAATATCACCTTGCGACTCTGAATTCTTCATACTTGGATGCAACCTGTTTATGGAAAATAGGAGATCAAATGATTGTATTCGATGAACATGTAAGTACCCATAATGATCGTCTTTAAATTGGTTAAACTATAGTTATTTTCTTTTGAATGTTTTATTCGAAGCAGGTTACATCAATGATTTGAATCCCGTGAAAGACTATATCACCTTGCGACTTCCGCTACTTTGATACCGTATGTCTTTCTTGAAGTGACAAAGTATTAAAGTCAAAGAATTTCAAAGAAGTTTTCGTCACTCTGATACCGAACGTATTTCTCGAAGTGACGAAGTGTTTTAGTTAAAGAATTTCAAAAAAGATGTCTTAATCAAGCTTTCAAGACCAAGAAACAAAACAGTATGAGCATGTCGGTCCAAATATCACAAGTTTACAAGATGGCGAAAAGAGATTATGCTTGGTTAATGATCTCAAGATGCTCAAGATTACACAATTACATACAAGTAAAAGGAACAAGCTCAAGCCTTAAGTCAATGATCACTACGCCATATTCACAAGATAATGAAAAGAAAAAGAAGTCTGCGAGCACAAGAACAAAGACCTTCATAGTATGCTAGGTTTAAGTTTTTGTAAAATGGAGTGACCTCTCTTAGGGGGAGATTGTTAGGAACATAAAAGTGTCGGTCACTTATATAGATATCATTAGATAGCTTGTTTAGTTATTTTTTGAACTTAGGTAGGCTTGTTAGCCCAAGGCCCATGGAAAGCCCATGAGCCCTAAGCCCACACGTCAAACTTAGGTAGTATATATACCCTTTTCATGCTATGGAAAGGGTGTTAGTTATTCATTTTACACATTCTCTTAATGCATTTTCTTATGTATATTTTCTCTCTCTAAAGTGTGCATCCAACCACTCTTTGTCTCTTTAAAACTACCTCTCTTTCCCTTATCAAGTATGTTATTTGATTAGTCTTCAGTTATCAACTTCACTCTTTATCTGAAAGTTCTTGAGGTCGGAATCCCTTGGCCCTTTCCTGTGATCTTTTTTCATATTTTACTTTGAAAAATTTGTTTTTAAAAGAAGGAGAACACAACTTAAATGAAATTACCACCAACAACCACATCTCAAAAAAGGAATAAATTTACATTCCCTTATATGATTGATTTTCATTTATGTGCACTTTATAAACATAGAATATAAGGAACATTCCTATCTCAAACACTAATCATTTGAAACTTCCCAAACATAGATTGTCATTTAGGTGTGTATTAATTGTAGCTTTCTGAATTTTAAGTTTGGTTTTAGAGTGTTTAATGCTTATTTAGCTTTTGAATATTGATTATACGCTAATAAAACAAGACTATATACTCCCTCTGTCCATTTTAATTGGCATCCAACAAAGAGGTTCATTTTATGATAGATTCAATGAATCTGGACGTGTATTTATTAAAATGACAAGTTTACCCATTAAATGCAATAAATGTAAAAGAAGTAAACTTAAATGATGATTTTTTATAAACAAGTTAGAAACTTTATAAACCAACAAAATGAAACTAACGATTTTTCAAAGATTAAAGACTTGACAAGTTGATAAAAACGTGCTAGTAATAGAGATTTAAAAGATATAAACAACTAAAACGTTGGGAACAAATTTTAAAATTCATTACACATAAACATAAACTAATAATGGTCGAACAATCATCTGGCCTTTGGCTCAGATGGTACCATTCCCCCTCCGCAAATGCTCAGTTGACCGGTCATAGAGGGCCTTTTGGAAAATGACCTGGGTTCGAACCCAACTCTTGGGTAATTAGGTCACTGAGACAGGAGCTCATTGCCTGGCCGGTTCTTTGGGGAAGGGTTCGGTTGGCATCAAAAGATGCATGGGATCGGGGTGTTCCCACCGATTTACACCTTTTTGGAATAATGGTCAAACAAAAATTTATAACAAAGTTTACTAATTAAAACTAATTTTAACTAATCTAAACTAAAAAGAGAAAAGAAAAGAAAACCTAATAATTAAAGAAAAAGAATAAAAATGTTACGACTCCTCCTTTCATATCTAGTGTCTTGTAGGTTTTATACCAACACAAAGAAGACATGTGCCTATTCTCAAAATGGGGCAAATGGTATAGTATTGGACTTTTGTTGGTGGAGTCATCTTTGGCACAGTTACTTGGTTTTTTGTCGTGCTTTTTCTTTGGACTTTTTTTGGAGTCATCAATAATTTTCAATAAATGCTCAAAATTCCATACTTTTACTCAAACAAGCGGGATACTAGCCCGCGCGTTGCGGCGAGCGTGTTTTTCTGAATGTATTTATTATGTGTTTTAACCTCAAATGAAAAACGAATGGGTATTTGCTTGAGAACGGGCTTTGTTGTATGGGTCATTTAGTTATTTATTCTGTTTTTACCTATGCAGTTATACTTTTGTTGTACGGGTCATTTGGACCTTAGTTGTATAGGTGATATAATTAGCACTGATGGTATTTGAAGATTGATATGACAAAGGTTTTCATGCAGTAATTGGAGCCGGTGGTTCAATTTCCTTTATGATGGTATTTATTTCTTTGTAGTTGCTTCTTATTACTCTATATAATATCATGTTTGACTTTCATTTATAGTTCGCTTCTAGTGTTTTCTATCTCTTTCCATGGCTGATCATATCCCTCTCCTTGAGTCATTAGCATGAGCAAATGAAGGTGTGGTTTCTAAGGGAGGTTGCATCTGAAGATTGTTTAGTGAAGGACCTACATGATTAGTTTTCTCAAGTTAGGGCTGATATGGAGAATCAGGGCCAGATGATGTTAGAGTTGGAAAAGCTTGGTGTGCATGGGGTTGCAATGGATTGTTTGGATCGTTTGAGACTGATGCAAAAGAGTGATGCAAAGAAGCATGTTTCATTGAGGAGGATGTTGTTGGAGGCTCGAGTTGAGACTCATGAAGGCAGCTTATTGCGGATAGCTTGGATGATAATTAGGTAATTATTGGAATATGTTAGTTGGATTAGCAATGTACGACTAGAAATGTGTGAGCCTATTGGGGGCACATACGTTAAACACTTAGAGTGCGTTTTAGTTCACGTAAGTTTCTAAATGTAAACCAAAGGACTAGAATTGACTAGACTTAAATCCTAATGGTCCCTAGTGTTTAGCCGGCCATAATGAAGATTTTAGAGGGTGTCTACATTCATTGGTTATAAGCAATAAGGAGAAGAGAAGTGTTGTGATAAGCTTAGGAGAGTGGTTTCCTAGTTAAACCAAAACTAGGGTTTGAAGGCTTTAAATACCCTCACCCCCTAGGCCATTCATACGTAACATACATCACAAATACTCCCAATAGTTGTTACTCATTCTCCTTTACTCTAAACAGTTGAATCTAAAACCCTAATTAGGGTTCTTTAATTTTTGGTTCACTCTTTTCCTTTCTGTTGAAATTTGGTAATCTCTTTTAAGGGTTTTCGAGTGTGATTTGATCCCACAAGTTACACAGCAGGTCTAGAGTGTTGGTTTACTTATTCTCAAGGCGTGACAACTGATAGAATTTATCTAGGGTTTGGTTTGTTGATTTTCAGTTGATTTGGTGAAATTCAGTAGAACCGAATTCGGTGGTAACCCTAGTTTCCCTTTCTGATTTTTGGTACAGCTTTAGGGCTTTGGTTTTGGTGCTTGATTTTAGTGGGTTTGCATTACAAGTGTTGTATGGGCCGTACGTGAAGCAAGGCTAGCATCCGGGCGCACTTGATTGACGTGTATGTGTGAGTATCCATAAAGGCAGAAATTTATCCCCTAGTTTCAAAGTTTTAGTTCTTGTTTGATTTTGTTCAAGTCATTCATCAAGGTTAGTTTTCTCGTATTGATTGTGTGTTAATCATATGTGCCAAACTATATTCATATCCGCTGCGTACTCGTAGTTATTGGTTAACTAGTTAAAAAATCCCAACAGTGTCATCACGAGTCATCCTCGTTTGGTGTTTATGGGTTACACACGAATAAAACACGCTAGGGTTGCATGAGAAAATGTTTATTTATTGTTTTATTGGAAAATTATGGCAACAACCTGCAATTCTTGTTATAAATAATAAATAAAGACCTAGAACTAAACTAATGTTACTTGTTAATGAGAAGAATAGATTAAAGTTAAAAGTTAATTTAGCTGCCATGTTATTATATTCTTTAACTCGGCCTTAAGACTCACGCAATCATGTTATATGATGTATGTAGCGATCTAGGCACATTAACATAAAATCTAGTGAGAGTCTTTTGGTTCTCCCTTTGGGGAAGACTTTTTTGAGAACTCAAGGCATTATGTGATTTGCTGCTTTCCACATAAGAGTGTGTATTCACTTCTATTCCATATTTCTGTCTATTTTAATTGCTTACATGTGATATGCCATGTGATTGCTCAATATTTACATATGGACTTTATGAAACTCTAAAAACGGACTAATACTTAAAGAGAAATTTGGTTTGAACATGTCTGATATTATACACGTAAGCATACTCCTTGTGACCAATTATGTGCTATTTGTGAAACTAGGGTTTTTGGAAAAAATTTAATACGGACATTAAACTATGAAATTTGATTTCTTGTGTAATCTTAGTTTTTATATGCTTTTATCATATGATGAATCGCTACTCTACCATGGCTTAATTGACCATGGCTTTAGTGGACTTCTAGGGTTAAATTGATCTTTAATCTTATCCCGCCCCACTACATGCTTCGGCATATGAGGGAATTATTGGAAGAACTTGTGTTTTCGGATGCATGTAGTAGTACAATATAGAGTTTGATCAATTTGTAATTATTCCCTTGATATTAGCACATATAAAACTAATGTTAACAATGGGTTTTCTGAACATTAATACATCATTAGTCAATTGGAAGTTCGGCTTACCCATTATGGACAAACTATAAGAGAAGTTTAAGGCGGGTTCCTTAGGCTCCCCAAAAGAAGTCATGTTTTTAATATGCTTCGCGCTGACCTGTTTCTTTGCTTCTTTGTGCGTCAATTGGAAGTTCGGCTTACCCATTACTATAAGATTTTCTAATCTCTTAAGTCTCATAAATCTAAGAGTTGCATTTTATGCAATTAACGCTCGTCGCTTACCTCTTGCCTGACTTATTTACACGTTGGTCAGACCTCCGGTAATAAGTGAGAGGTCAAGTTGGATCTTAGTCTTATTAGTAATTAATTGGTTAGTTAATTCTTTTAAAAATTTAATTATCGACAATACTAATTATTTGAACTTTGTCTGATTGTAGATGACTACCTTGGTTGTTAACAATTCGGTTTTCAGGGGTTTCTTCGAGAAACAAAAATTAATTGGACCCAACTTTATTGACTGGTACAGATAACTTAGGATTGTACAATCAGTTGAGGATAAGTTGGATTACCTAGAGCATCCAATGCCTCCTGCTCCTGTCCCAGCTCAAGCTGGTCAGCAAGTTGCTCCAGAAGCTCTTGCACCTCATGTTGCATGGGTTAAAGGATCAAAAAAGATTGATGGACTCATGCTCATAACCATTTAATTAGATATCCAACGAAATCTGGAAAACCTTGGTGCTTATGAGATGTTACAGGAGTTAAAAACTCTGTTTGCTCAACAAGCAGAGCAAGAGCTCCTTCAGACTGTGAGATGTTACATGAGTCAAGGGAAGGGGAAAAATAAGCTTGATTATGTTCCCAAGCCCAAGATTACCCCTCAGTCTGTCATCAATGCGGTGATACAGGCAATTGGAAGAGGAATTGTGCTTAGTATTTAGCCAAGTTGCTGAAGAACAATAAGCTATCTCAAGGAGCTAGTGGTTCAGGCATCTTCACTATAGAACTCTATAATTTTCCTAATAAATCTTGGGTTTATGACATTGGTTGTAGCACTTAAATCTATAACACAACTTAGGCTCTCAGGGGAAGTAGGAAGATAAAGCCAGGAGCTTTAAGTTTGTATGTAGGCAATGGTCAGCGTGCAGCCATTGAAGCAATTAGATCTTTTCATCTGTGTCTCCCTAGAGGATTAGTTATTGTCTTGAACAATTGTCTTTATGCTCCCTCTATTACTAGAGGAATCATTTTAGTTCCCGTTTGTAAGAAGATGGTTTTGTTAACCGCTTTGTGGATAATACAATTTCAGTTTCTATAAATAATATGGTTTATTTTAGTGCTATCCCATGGGATGATATTTTTTAAATTGATTTGGCTGATTCTTATACAAATGATAGTTCTATGTATGTTGTAAGCAAAAGAGTCAAGGTAAACTTGTACTCTGCTCTCTTGTGGCATTATCGTCTTGGACACATTAGCAAGAAATGCATTGAGAATGATGTACTTCTTGATTCAACTGACCTTAGGGCATTTGAAAAATGCGTCTCTTGTATGTCTGGAAAGATGGCATGAAAACCTTACACACATCAAGTGGAAAGGGCCAAAGATCTACTTGAACTAATACACACCGATGTATGTGGCCCATTTAGAACCGTGTTGTAACACCCCGATAATTCACATAGCAGCGAAAGCTAAGTTTGGGGGTATTACTTCATAAATCAACAATCATAATCATAAAAAATGACTCATAAAGAGACAATTTGGAAAAATTTAGTTATCATTCAATAATATATTAGAGTTTTACAAAAGGAGGTCCCGAAATACATTTAAAACATAAAGGTTGAATGATAACAAGTTTGGACACCTTCAAGTCCATGCCACTCCGTGCCTTATGTATGCTTAATTACCTAAGATAAACATGCTAAAAGGGTCAACACAATGGTTGAGTGAAATTCACAGGTTTGCAATATAATGGTTGAATACAAGTTTATGTAAATGGTAATAATTGCAACGAATACAATTATTCTGGAAAATAGTATTATTGCATCTAAGCTCATGGCACTCAAAACTGACAGTATATATCAACAATGACATATAGGATAATAATGGCCCCCATGTAGGTAATTGCCATATACATAGAGTTACAAATATAGTGCGTTTGGTTACCTATCCGGCTAACACAAACGGGATTCATCAATCCCAATAGGCCTATCCACAATATTCGCGTTCACACACAAGTGATTAATGGTACATGATGTAGGGGACTTATGGCATGAAGGGACTTAGGCAATAATATACAGTTGGAAAATACTTGTATTCATAGTTTATAGCATGTATCTCCCCACGGGTTTTGGAAAAAAACATATAAATGTGGGACTATGAACTCACCTTAATAAGGAAATCTGATTGATGTCAAAAATGACTCAAATGAAAGTAAACAGCTTCGTCATGTTTCTCCCCACGGGTTCTGGAAAAAAACATATAAAGGTGGGACTATGAACTCACCTTAATAAGGAAATCTGATTGATGTCAAAAATGACTCAAATGAAATTAAACAGCTTCGTCACGCAACCTGGGGTAATATGTCAAGTCTTAGTTTTTATATTTCATAAAGTTTAACATCAACATTAATTTGGTTTATAAATTTGTGAAAACATCGTATCACTATTCGGGCTATCATAATCCAGAGGTCATGTAGTAAATGTTTGAGGAGCTAGGACACTTTAAATCGTAAATCCAACAACTCGTCAAAGCGTCTACCAAAATGAAATCCCCTCATATGAAATTCCCTAATAACGTGATACGTTATAGTTTAAATGATAAGATTCTATCTTTTTAAGTTTCTTCAAAAGCTAGTGGATGATAAATTATGTTAAATATATAACCTAATTATTTGATAATATTTCGATCAATGAATGAAATGATACATGTGTCGGGTTTTTAATAAAATTGAGTCTTAAAATATTTAAATATGTTTTTATTATTAAATATAAAAATATTATATTTTATACCCTCGTGAATTCGAAAATGACAATATATACCCTTGCTGAATTTGAACAGTTGACTACCGAGTTTGACCAGTTGTAACAAATTTTACTGAATTTGAAATTAAAAAGATGCTGAATATCAAAAATAAGCACAAATAAGCAAATTTGGTACTAATCTTGCCAATATTCTTACGATAAAACCGTAAGAAATCGATCTCGGTTTCATAAAACACACCCGAAATTAGCAATAAGCACAAAATAAGCTCAAATTCAACAAAAAGACACAAAAACACACAATATCGCTCCTCGGCTCCGATACCACTTGTTAGGTCTTGAATTCAGGATCAATAAGCAATAAAGTGTTTAATCTAGAGAGAGACAGATTAGAAAGTAGAGAGAGAAAGAGGAAGGAGGAGGATTAGAGAAAGATAAAAATGAGATTAAGAGACACTTGGAAAACACATACAAGAAACACCTCACAAATGAGGTGGTGGTGGGGTATTTATACTCATTTACAAGAATGGGCATGGAGCTCTTCTCTTTTAGACTTTAACTATTTATTGGGTCTCGTGACTTTATGATAAATTATGTTAAATATTATTTCTCTATTTATTACAAGACTTTTATCTCAATAAGATCGTCACTTTTATCAATCCTAACAAGATCGAACTGGAACGAACATATTTTGTTTCGGTCGTCAGTCCGTCCTTTCTCTAATATTTGGTCTTTGGTCCTGTCTCATTCAGTCTTGAGCAAAACCGATCATTATGCTTTGTTGTACTGGACCGGACCTCAATCGACCCAGACATGGACCGAACATTTCAGTGCGGTACTCATTCCCGTGTTTTGTACCTAATATTCTAAAGAGTGTGAGTGCAAATACTTTTTTCAAACTCCCAACAGTAATGTAGTGGTGTGTGGCCTTATGGGTTTGAATGGTGTTTTGTTGGTATGCCTTAGGTTTTAGGGTGTAGGTTGGATGATGATTAGTTGTAGTAAGTGTTATGCTATTGTGTCTTATGTGGTAAGGGGGTTTGTATGTTGTCTTGGGTTTAGGGGTGTCTGTATATATGTCTATTATTTGTATGAACTATGAAGTGTTAATGTGAAGTCATGTTTATGTTTTATGTCTGTTGTTCGGTGGAGTGTATCAATTAAGCAACTCGTTGCTTTGCTTATGCTTTGTGTGGTTTTTTTGTTGTTCAGTGCAACATGCCAAATATGAAATTACTTGTACTTGGTTTAGGAAAATTAGTGCTTGAAACACTATAGTTGCAAGCAGTCATGCTCGCCAATTAATTAAGATATTTGTTCTTACAGGGTAGCTTACATACATTAGGATACAATTATATGGAAACTATTACATGTCATCTAGTCTTGTTGCCTTGGTTTTTTATTTATAAGCTGGTCTTCTTTGAATAGTTCCCTTACTGATTTCTTACGTTTATCGGCATTTGTGTCAACTTCGGGAATAGGGTGTGTAGACAAGAACGCTCATATTACTTTAGGTTAATTGCATAATCGTCATTGTGGTTAGTCGGGTTTAACGAAAATAGTCCCTAAACTTTTTATTCCGAATAATCTCCTTATGGTTTTTACCCATATCGGGTTTGGTTCACTGACAACTAATTCTGTTAGTTTGACCGTTAATTGCCAGTTAGATGTTGGGAATGGCATAAATACCCTCGTAAAAAATGTACCAAACGTAAAAACGAAAGAAAACATGTAAAAAAGGATGAAAACGAACAAAAACGGACAAAACGTATGAAAAGGTACAAAAATGGACAGAAAATAGTAAAAAATGCATAAAAAAGAGGAAAACGGTTTAAAAAACGTTCATAAAGTAAAACAATAGATGAAATGTAAACGTTCAAAAGTTAAAAAATTTAAAAATGGACAATATCGTATGAAAAACGTATCAAATGCACAAAAAACATAGTAAACCTTCAAAACGGTTAACTATATAAAAGGAAAGTTAAAATAAAACTGAATAAAATAATAAAAAATAAATAAAAAACCAAAAAACCCAAAAAAACACGACTATTTATGAAACACTTACGAGGGTATTTATGTCATTTCCACCATCTAAACAACAAACTTACCGAGCGAACTATACCGAAAATAGTGGTCAAGGGACCAAACCCGATACGAGGCAAAACTATAGGGAGGGGATCCGGGGAAAAAAGATTATGGGCCATTTTCATTAAACATGACAAACCACAGGGACAATTTATGCAATTAACTAAGTAATATGACCGATGTGTGCATCTATCATCTCAAACATTTGTTTCTGGCCAGCTATTTCTTCTTCTGAAAGACTCCGCTATAACCTGCATAAAATAGTGTAATTAGAAACAAAAATTATGCCCACGAAAAAGTTCATCGATAAATGGAAATTTATAAATTTATTGACCTGTTTTGATAAGTTTATCCGTAAACCAGAATGTCTTTATCCGTAAACCAGAATGTCCAGAAAACATTCCAAGGGCTAGTAGATGAGGAGTATTTCAACGCCTGGACTTCCTCCCAATAAAACTACAATGCACAAATGGAAAAAGACAAATAAGACCATATTTCGAGATATTCCACATTGTGTTCTATCTCTAGCGGGTCAAAGTTAGCTAAAAAGGAAGCGAGTCTTCTGTTAAAATAATATACCTGATTCCACTTCCTAGATAAAACTTGCCAGTTTTGACCCAAACACATTTGACCCATTTCCAAACCCGTCAAATTATAATAAAGAAACTATATTTTGTAAAAGTGTAAGTTCTGTGATGAGAAATACATTAATCATTTGCACAAAAAGTGGTTCGAGTCAAGTGAACCATACATGATTCGACTAGTAACAAAAATTTCCCAAATTTTTTTTGACATATTTCCCAATGCCTCAAATTTTCAACCCCTAGTAAATATTGCTGCTATGTATGAAAAAAGGGAATGAGTACCAGTCTTTTTAAGCTAGATAGCCCGCAATACACGCATAGAATTTCTACGAGTAGTAGGTGCCAGAAAGTCGAATCCTTTAACCTCTACATTGTTATCACCTATAGAGCACAAAATAATATAAGCATATAAGAGTCCAAAATCAACTTATCATCCTTTGTTGTACCACTTGATTTGCCTAAAATCCAAGATCCTTTTAAGTATTTCTTAAAATCCCTTACTCAAAAAAAGCAACTAGACAACGAAACAATTTATCTTTTTCAATGCAGAATGGATGAATTCTGAAAGTATGATTAGAATTGTCAATGTTCATGCCATTACCTGACGGTACTTAAGTAGAAGTAGACGGTACTTCAGTAGAAGTAGACGGTACTTCAGTAGAAGTAGACAGTACTTCCGTAGTACCTTAGCAGCTAAACACTACACAAGCCTGGCATCTGTGATTAGCTTTTCTACTAAATGGACCTCGGGGTCTTTACTTATGGCTTCAAATTCCTAGCTAACCACTTTCATACCTTCCACGGACTGTAATTGAACAATTTGTTCATTCAGTAATACAACAAACCACATATAATAAACAGTTTAAGTGTACAACACCTGTTCAGGAGAGCCATATGTTCTCTAGACCTTTCTTTCGCGCGAATATACTTTAAAATATTTTCATCAAGACTGGATTTTTTTGCATATTTCGCGTAAATCTTTTCTAGGTCGAGTTAAAACCGGATATAATTCTACATGGAGCTTGGATTTGTCTTGTGATTGGTGTTATGTTATCAGGGTATGAATGCAATCTTGAAATTGAGTTTTTTCTTGATGGTTTTAAAGATGATGATTTGAGTTGTTTTGCAATGTGATTAGAATTGGATCCATTTGATTTTGTGAAAGGTATAGTGTTGGTAAGAACTTGGAACGTAAGAACTGCCTTTAGCCCAGGTGCATCTTCATCATCCATTGTCCTCCTGGTTGTGAGCAGATTTTGATCAGGAACTTTGAAGGTAAAAATTGCATTGCGCCGAGGTGCAACTTCATCATTCACTGTCGTCCTGGTTGTGAGCACATGGTAAATCATGGTAATGAGCTTGGATACAAAGCCACCGAGCGTCATCAGAATTTTATGGTTTTTGTAAAAATTATGGTTTTTTTAATATTTGTGTGAGAATAGCTTTCCTTGCTTTTATAATACTTTTTAGCCAAGTCAAGCCCAATACAAGAATTAGGGTTTGTATCTATATCTATATCTATATCTCTTACTCTTTTTTTATATTAATAAGATACCTTAATTAACCTTCTTGCATTAAATTTTAATAAATAAGATACCTTAATTAAGCATTTTGTACAATACTTTTATGCACTAAAACCCTTACACTACACACTGCTTTTGTACAAACCTTATAAGCTCTTGACATTAAAAACTTAATTAATGTTATGATGTGGATTACCATCTTTAGCTTGCATGTACAATACTCTTATGCGCTACACATTTGAATTGGTCTCATTAATTATCCCTACGAAATCTCTAAAAGAAAACAACGACTTTTAATGTATTGAATGAAACTTCTCATACACATATTAGTTTCATTGACCAATTCCTTCTCCAAATTAAAAAATAAAGGGCTGGCTTAGTACATATCCATAAATATGTCCTTTTGACTGCAGCTTAGCTATCTCGTAGTTTTGCTTTTCATAAGAGAAAGGATCCGTATGATGACACGTGTCCAATTCGTTTTCTCTTAGACCCGTTTTTGAATTTACTCAAGTTTTGTGCCACTACAAGTGGTTGAATACTTGATTGTGTGTTTAAAAAGTCATGGTTTGACAACTTTTAAAGTGCATTTATGTCTCAAATTATTATTTAGTTTAGTTAATTTTGGTAAGAAAAAATATATGTTATCAATCTACCCTATAAATTACGATTCTATATGATGAAAGTTTGACAAATCATAATATACCACCGACAAAAGGCATACTCATATATGGGCTTTATTTTTGGTAATAAAAAAGCTATAAAACATGGGCGTGTACATAAAGTTTCTTATGTTGATTCTTAATTTTTTTTGCAGGTTTTCTTCTCTAATATTAACATAATTTTTTTAGAGGTAATTCATACTAAACTTTGATATTTTGATGTATATTACAAACAATGATATTGAACATTTCATTATTCTCTTTTATCGTCTATCAATTGCGTAATTAACATTTCATTAACCAGAGGAATTAGCAGAAAATGATTAAAGAATTGCATGATTCTTGAATATAACTCGATCTAAATGTTGGCTCCAAAATTGTTTCTTTTTAATGTAAGTGTAAGCCTCTAACAACATAAAAAGGAAACCACACTTATGTTTAATATTCTTCTATGAAGATCTAACATACATGTTTCAGAAGGCTATAATGCCAATCAGACATTTGATAAACCAATACATGAAGCATTCCGAATGAGTTTGTCTATTCAAAAGAAAATGTCAAAAATAGAGAGTTTACATGTAAAACAATTGCAATCCAAATCCAAAGCTTAGAACAAAATTTAATCTCATTTTAAAGACGAACCTCATTACTAAAGAATTTGATTTCAATTGTATCACACGAAATAAAAACAAATTATAGTGAAATGAATTAATCAACAAAGCCCACTAAAATTTCAAAAGCTAATGCAAAATAAAGAAACAGTAATTGAGTTGAATTTCAATGTATAGTCGCAAAGAAGAATAAATAAATGTAAAACGGGTATAACAAAATTTATCTATCTATATCTATATCTACATCTATATCTGTATACTCTCTAATAAAATAAGCTTTTGCACAACTCCTTTAAGTTATTCTGGAAGCACTTCTCAATAGTGAACCGTTACCTCCTCTTCCGAATCATAAAGATTATTCGCCCGGAATCCGGGAAGAACTCAAAGTTGTTGAAGCTAAAACCGTTAAATCATCAATTGATGAGCCTCCCGAGGTTGAACTCAAGGACTTGCCACCTCATTTAGAATACGCATTTTTGGAAGGCGACGACAAGTTGCCCGTCATAATTGCGAAAGATTTAAAGGATGAGGAAAAGGCAGCTCTTATCAAGGTTCTAAAGTCCCATAAGCGAGCCATCGCTTGGAAACTCTCCGATATCAAGGGTGTTGATCCAGAGTTTTATACTCACAAAATCCTTATGGAAGAGGACTACGAACCAACAGTTCAGAGTCAAAGACGGGTAAACCCAAAGATCCACGACGTCATCAAAAAAGAGGTTGAAAAACTTCTTGACGCCGGATTAATTTATCCAATCTCTGACAGCCCATGGGTAAGCCCGGTACACTGTGTACCAAAGAAGGGTGGCATAACCGTCATCAAGAATGATGATAATGATTTGATACCAACTCGATTGGTCACGGGGTGGAGAGTGTGCATTGACTATAGAAAGTTGAATGAAGCCACCCGAAAAGACCATTTTCCATTACCCTTCATGGATCAAATGCTCGAAAGACTCGCGGGAAACCAATACTATTGTTTCCTCGATGGCTTCTCGGGTTATTTTCAGATTCCTATAGACCCGAAGGATCAAGAGAAGACAACATTCACTTGCCCATACGGAACTTTCGCCTATCGCCGCATGCCTTTTGGGCTATGTAATGCACCAGGCACGTTTCAACGATGTATGATGGCAATCTTCCATGACATGATCGAAAAGACAATGGAAGTGTTCATGGATGACTTCTCGGTCTTTAGGGATTCTTTCTCTACATGCCTATCCCATTTGGAAAAGATGTTGAAACGGTGTGAAGATACCAATTTGGCCCTAAACTAGGAGAAAAACCATTTTATGGTTAAAGAAGGCATTGTTCTTGGACACAAAATTTCTAAGTCAGGAATTGAGGGTCGATCGTGCTTAAAGTTGAAGTCATAGCCAAGCCTCCCTCACCGACTACTGTGAAAGATGTTGAAGTTTTCTAGGGCATGCCGGTTTTTTACCGACGTTTTCATATAAACTTTTCAAAAATTGCCCGTCCAATGACCCCCTTGCTTGAAGAAAAAAAAAAGAGACTCCATTTTTCTCTCAAAAGAGTGTATTAAATCCTTTAATACACATAAAAGAAAATTGACCGAGGCTCCGATTTTGATTGCTCCCGACAGGACTTTGCCCCTTTAAACTAATGTGGTGATGCCAGAGACTTGCAATTGGGCAGTCCCTAGGGCCAACGAAAGAACAAGCATTTCCAACCAATTCACTATGCCAGCAAGACAATGACCGAAGCTCAAGCACACTACACTACGACCGAAAAATGAGAATTACTTTACCGTAGAGTACGCTTAGCTTGAGAAATTCCGTCAATATCTCGTTCTAGTCCAAGAGCATAGTGTATACCGATCATTCTGCTATTAAGTATCTCTTTGCTAAAAGATGCTAAGGCAAGATTAATGCGGTGGATCCTTTTGCTCCAAGAATTCGATGTTGGCAGAAAATCTTGCCGCCGATCATCTCTCCAGACTTGAGAACCCTCACCAAAATAAGTTCGAGAACAAGGAAATCACGGAAACATTTCCACTCAAGACTCTTGGATCGGTTGCTCTTCGTGATGATAGTACCCCATGGTTTGCCGATTGCAAACTACCATGCGGGGAACTTCATTGTCAAGGGAATGTCATCCCAACAACAGAAACAAGTTTTCCAAGATGTCAAACATTACTTCCTGGGACACCCTTACTATTCAAGATCTGTGCTGACCAAGTAATTAGGCGTTGTGTTTCGGGGCAAGAAGCTTTTGACATTCTTAAAGCTTGCCACAGTAGACACACTGGGGGACACTACGGTGCCAATTACACCGCTAAAAAGATCTTCGATTCAGGATTTTATTGGCCCATGATCTACAAGGATGCCCACGACTTTGTCACCCGATGTGACATTTGTCAACGTCAAGGGTAAATTATTCGCAACGTGTATGAATGCGACAAAACTACCATCAAGTTTGTGAATCTTGACATTTAGGGCATTGATTTATGGGTCGTTCCCGTCATGTTTTCATTCCACCAGAAGTCAGGGTTCTTGGGGATATTGGACCACAAATGGTATGTAAAACCCCACTTATATGTGTATATATATTTTTCAACTAGTATAAACTGATGTTTTCATTTGCTATATAGGTCTTGAAAAAACAAGAGCTACCGGAACTGGGCCAACAGTGAAAACAACTTCAAAGATCGGAAAGTCTAACGGATACGGATCAAAGTCAGAAAGCAGAGCTGTATCTTCGGTATGATATGGCAGCTATACTTTGTTTTTTCCTATTTGTGAAATAAATATTCAGTTTGTTTCAATTTTGTATTTTAAGAGAGGGGTTTCAGCAAAGGGGTCAAAAGCAGTGTCTATAATGTCTGTTCAAAATATATCTGGACCTGTGGGTGGCAGGTAATATAAACCTCCTATTTTTTTTCCTTTTTCTCTGATATTCTTGTACTTTTATCCCTCATTAGCCTACTGACAAATGTGAGCTGCTTAATTTGTGGTTTTAGGTTAGCTTTTACTCCCACAGAACCTCAAAGGGAAAGACATCCAATGGCACAACCATCTGTAATTGCCCCCACAAACTGCAATGACGCTACCCGGACAGGTCAACAGGGTTTTAGGACCTTCACAAATCATAATACACAATGTATTCCTCTTTCTTTCCCAAACGCCAAACCCCATTTTCACAAAATCAATCAAATGGGCAACACACAATCAAATGGATCCAATTCTAATCACATTGCAAAACAACTCAAATCATCATCTTTAAAACCATCAAGAAAAAACTCAATTTCAAGATTGCATTCATACCCTGATAACATAACACCAATCACAAGACAAATCCAAGCTCCATGTAGAATTATATCCGGTTTTAACTCGACCCAGAAAAGATTTACGCGAAATATGCAAAAAAAATCCAGTCTTGATGAAAATATTTTGAAGTATATTCGCGCGAAAGAAAGGTCTAGAGAACATATGGCTCTCCTGAACAGGTGTTGATTAATACACTTAAGCTGTTTATTATCTGTGGTTCGTTGTATTACTGAATGAACAAACTGTTCAATTGCAGTCTGTGGAAGGTATGAAAGTGGTGAGCCAGGAATTTGAAGCCATAAGTAAAGACCCCGAGGTCCATTTAGTAGAGGAGCTAATCACGGATGCCAGGCTTGTGTAGTGTTTATCTGCTAAGGTACTACTGAAGTACCGTCTACTTCTACTGAAGTACCGTCAGGTAATGGCATGAACATTGACAATTCTGATCTTACTTTCGGAATTCATCCATTCTGCATTGAAAAAGATAAATTGTTTAGTTGTCTAGTTGCTTTTTTTGAGTAAGGGATTTTAAGAAATACTTAAAAGGATCTTGGATTTTAGCCAAATCAAGTGGTACAACAAAGGATGATAAGTTGATTTTGGACTCTTATATGCTTATATTATTTTGTGCTCTATAGGTGATAACAATGTAGAGGCTAAAGGATTCGACTTTCTGGCACCTACTACTCGCAGAAATTCTATGCGTGTATTGCGGGCTATCTAGCTTAAAAAGACTGGTACTCATTCCCTTTTTTCATACATAGCAGCAATATTTACTAGGGGTTGAAAATTTGAGGCATTGGGAAATATGTCAAAAAAAATTTGGGAAATTTTTGTTACTAGTCGATCAGTATGGTTCACTTGACTCGAACCACTTTTTGTGCAAATGATTAATGTATTTCTCATAACACAGGAACTTACACTTTTACAAAATATTAGTTCTTTATTATACATTGACAGGTTGGAAATGGGTCAAATGTGTATGGGTCAAAGAAGAATAATAAAATAAATTGTTAAACGGTATAACAAAATTTATCTATCTATATCTATATATGTATACTCTCTAATAAAATAAGCTTTTGCACAAGTCCTTTAAGCACAAAAATTAAATGCCACTATTAAAACTATTCCTTAAATAAACCATTTGTATAATAATCTAATGCATCTACTATAAACCAAAAAGTCACGTACAAAAAAAATTAAACAGCTTCGTCACGCAACCTGGGGTAATATGTCAAGTCTTAGTTTTTATATTTCATAAAGTTTAACATCAACATTAATTTGGTTTATAAATTTGTGAAAACATCGTATCACTATTCGGGCTATCATAATCCAGAGGTCATGTAGTAAATGTTTGAGGAGCTAGGACACTTTAAATCGTAAATCCAACAACTCGTCAAAACGTCTACCAAAATGAAATCCCCTCACATGAAATTCCCTAATAACGTGATACGTTATAGTTTAAATGATAAGATTTTATCTTTTTAAGTTTCTTCAAAAGCTAGTGGATGATAAATTATGTTAAATATATAACCTAATTATTTTATAATATTTCGATCGATGAATGAAATGATACATGTGTCGGGTTTTTAATAAAATCGAGTCTTAAAATATTTAAATATGTTTTTATTATTAAATATAAAAATATTACATTTTATACCCTCGAGAATTCGAAAATGACAATATATACCCTTGCTGAATTTGACCAGTTGACTACCGAGTTTGACCAGTTGTAACAAATTTTACTGAATTTGAAATTAAAAAGCTGCTGAATATCAAAAATAAGCACAAATAAGCAAATTCGGTACTAATCTTGCCAAGATTCTTACGATAAAACCGTAAGCAATCAATCTCGGTTTCATAAAACACACCCGAAATTAGCAATAAGCACAAAATAAGCTCAAATTCAACAAAAAGACACAAAAAACACACAATATCGCTCCTCGGCTCCGATACCACTTGTTAGGTCTTGAATTCAGGATCAATAAGCAATAAAGTGTTTAATCTAGAGAAAGAAAGATTAGAAAGTAGAGAGAGAAAGAGGAAGGAGGAGGATTAGAGAAAGATAAGAATGAGATTAAGAGACACTTAGAAAACACACACAAGACACACCTCACAAATGAGGTGGTGGTGGGGTATTTATACTCATTTACAAGAATGAGCATGGAGCTCTTCTCTTTTAGACTTTAACTATTTATTGGGTCTCGTGACTTTATTTTAGTCACGAACCTTTCACCTAACCTATTACATAATATTATTTCTCTATTTATTACAAGACTTTTATCTCAATAAGATCGTCACTTTTATCAATCCTAACAAGATCGAACTGGAACGAACATATTTCATTTCGGTCCTCAGTCCGTCCTTTCTCTAATATTTGGTCTTTGGTCCGGTCTCATTCAGTTTTGAGCAAAACCGATCATTATGCTTTCTTGTACCAGACCGGACCTCAATCAACCTAGACACAGACCGAACATTTTAGTGCGGTACTCGTTCCCGTATTTTGTACATAATATTCTAAAGAGTGTGAGTGCAAATACTTTTTTCAAACTCCCAACAGTAATGTAGTGGTGTGTGGCCTTATGGGTTTGAATGGTGTTTTGTTGGTATGCCTTAGGTTTTAGGGAGTAGGTTTGATGATGATTAGATGTAGTAAGTGTTATGCTGTTGTGTCTTATGTGGTTAGGGGGTTTCTATAGATCGTTTGTCGTAGTGTTTATATTTTGTATGTTGTCTTAGGTTTAGGGGTGTCTGTATATGTCTATCATTTGTATGAACTATGAAGTGTTAATGTGAAGTCATGATTATGTTTTTTGTCTATTTTTTGGTGGAGTGTATCAATTAAGCAACTCGTTGCTTTGCTTATGCTTTGTGTGGTTTTTTTGTTGTCCAGTGCAACATGCCAAATATGAAATTACTTGTACTTGGTTTAGGAAAATTAGTGCTTGAAACACTATAGTGGCAAGCAGTCATGCTCGCCAATTAATTAAGATATTTGTTCTTACAGGGTAGCTTACATACATTAGGATACAGTTATATGGAAACTATTACATGTCATCTAGTCTTGTTGCCTTGGTTTTTTATTTGTAAGCTTGTCTTCTTTGAATAGTTCCCTTACTGCTTTCTTATGTTCATCGGCATTTGCGTCAACTTCGGGAATAAGGTGTGCAGACAAGAACGCTCATATTACTTTAGGTTAATTACATAATCCTCATTGTGGTTTGTCGGGTTTAACGAAAATAGTCCCTAAACTTTTTATTCCGAATAATCTCCTAATGGTTTTTACCCATATCGGGTTTGGTTCACTGACAACTAATTTTGTTAGTTTGACCGTTAATTGCCAGTTAGATGTTGGGAATGAAATAAATACCCTCGTAAAAAATGTACCAAACGTAAAAATGAAAGAAAACATGTAAAAACGGATGAAAACGAACAAAAACAGACAAAACGTACAAAACGTATGAAAAGGTACAAAAATGGACAGAAAACAGTAAAAAACGCATAAAAACAGATGAAAACGTAAAACGTTCAAAAGTTAAAAACGGATGAAAATGTAAAACATTCAAAAGTTAAAAATTAAAAATGGACAATAACGTATGAAAACGTACCAAACGCACAAAAACGTAGTAAACCTTAAAAAGGTTTAACTATAAAAGGAATAGTTAAAAATAAAAACTGAATAAAATAATAAAAAATAAATAAAAAACCAAAAAACACAAAAAACATGACTATTTATGAAACACTTACGAGGGTATTTATGTCATTTCCACCATCTAAACCAGCAATTAACGGCGAACTAACCGAAATAGTGGTCAAGGGACCAAACCTGATACGAGGCAAAACTATAGGGAGGGGATCCTGGGAAAAAAAGATTATGGGCCATTTTCATTAAACATGACAAACCACAGGGACAATTTATGCACTTAACTAAGTAATATGACCGATGTGTGCATCTATCACCTCAAACATTTGTTTCTAGCTAGCTATTTCTTCTTCTGAAAGACTCCACTATAACCTGCATAAAATAGTGTAATTAGAAACAAAAATTATGCCCAAGAAAAAGTTCATCGATAAATGGAAATTTATAAATTTATTGACCTGTTTTGATAAGTTTATCCGTAAACTAGAATGTCTTTATCCGTAAACCAGAATGTCCAGAAAACATTCCAAGGGCTAGTACTAAACGTATTTCCAACGCCTGGACTTCCTCCCAATAAAACTACAATGCACAAATGGAAAAAGACAAACAAGACCATATTTCAAGATATTCCACCGTGTGCTCTATCTCTAGCGGGTTAAAGTTAGCTAAAAAGGAAGCGAGTCTTCTGTTAAAATAATATACCTGATTCCACTTCCTAGATAAAACTTGCCAGTTTTGACCCAAACACATTTGACCCATTTCCAAACCCGTCAAATTATAATAAAGAAACTATATTTTGTAAAAGTGTAAGTTCTGTGATGAGAAATACATTAATCATTTGCACAAAAAGTGGTTCGAGTCAAGTGAACCATACATGATTCGACTAGTAACAAAAACTTCCCAAATTTTTTTTGACATATTTCCTAATGCCTTAAATTTTCAACCCCTAGTAAATATTGCTGCTATGTATGAAAAAAGAGAATAAGTACTAGTCTTTTTAAGCTAAATAGCCCGCAATACACGCATAGAATTTCTACGAGTAGTAGTTACCAGAAAGTCGAATCCTTTAGCCTCTACATTGTTATCACCTATAGAGCACAAAATAATAAAAGCATATAAGAGTCCAAAATCAACTTATCATCCTTTGTTGTACCACTTGATTTGGCTAAAATCCAAGATCCTTTTAAGTATTTCTTAAAATCCCTTACTCAAAAAAAGCAACTAGACAACTAAACAATTTATCTTTTTCAATGCAGAATGGATGAATTCCGAAAGTAAGATAAGAATTGTCAATGTTCATGCCATTACCTGACGGTACTTCAGTAGAAGTAGACGGTACTTCAGTAGAAGTAGACGGTACTTCAGTAGTACCTTAGCAGCTAAACACTACACAAGCCTGGCATCTGTGATTAGCTCATCTACTAAATGGACCTCGGGGTCTTTACTTATGGCTTCAAATTCCTAGCTCACCACTTTCATACCTTCCACAGACTGCAATTGAATAGTTTGTTCATTTAGTAATACAACGAACCACAGATAATAAATAGCTTAAGTGTATTAATCAACACCTGTTTAGGAGAGCCATATGTTCTCTAGACCTTTCTTTCGCACGAATATACTTCAAAATATTTTCATCAAGACTGGATTTTTTTTGCATATTTCGCTTAAATCTTTTCTGGGTCGAGTTAAAACCGGATATAATTCTACATGGAGCTTGAATTTGTCTTGTGATTGGTGTTATGTTATCAGGGTATGAATGCAATCTTGAAATTGAGTTTTTTCTTGATGGTTTTATAGATGATGATTTGAGTTGTTTTGAAATGTGATTAGAATTGGATCCATTTGATTGTGTGTTGCCCATTTGATTGATTTTGGGAAAATAGGGTTTGGCGTTTGGGAAAGAAAGAGGAATACATTGTGTATTATGATTTGTGAAGGTCCTAAAACCCTGTTGATCTGTCCAGGTAGCGTCATTGCAGTTTGTAGGGGCAATTACAGATGGTTGTGCCATTGGATGTCTTTCCCTTTGAGGTTCTGTGGGAGTAAGAGCTAACATAAAACCACAAATTAAGCAGCTCACATTTGTCAGTAGGCTAATGAGGGATAAAAGTACAAGAATATCAGATAAAAAGGAAAAAAAACAGGAGGTTTATATTACCTGCCACCCACAGGTCCAGATATATTTTGAAAAGACATTATAGACACTGCTTTTAACCCCTTTGCTGAAACCCCTCTCTTAAAATACAAAATTGAAACAAACTGAATATTTATTTCACAAATAGGAAAAAATAAAGTATAGCTGCTATATCATACCGAAGATACAGCTTTGCTTTCTGACTTTTATCCGTATTCGTTAGACTTTCTGATCTTTGAAGTTATTTTCACTGTTGGCCCAGTTCCGGTAGCTCTTGTTTTGTCATGTACTTCTGGAAATGCACCATGTGAATTCAATGGTTCATGAACAATTGCCAACGCGAGTCCATGAATATCTCTTACATTTTTCTAGACCTATATAGCAAATGAAAACATAAGTTTATACTAGTTGAAAAATATATATACACATATAGGTGGGGTTTTACATACCATTTGTGGTCCAATATCCCCAAAGAACCCCTTGGCTTCTGGTGGAAATGAAAACATAAGTATTGCCTCCATTGATTCTGAACGCATCTGTGCATAATCAACAATGTCAAGATGACTCAAGTATGACTTCTGGAGCAATGTTCAAGTATTAAAAAAAGTAAAAAAAAACATGATCATCACCTTCCAATCAGAACATTCCAATCCTTTCAAGATTTCTGGTGTTATTTTTCCACTATTATCCTTACGTGGCAAACTATCCAACCCACCATAAAAGACAGATGATACCGAATCAGATGCCTCAAAAGGATTTTTTTCACACTCAGCCTCAACTACACTAAAAAGGGCAGGTGTGACATCTAACAAGAATGCCTTGATATCAGGACCAACAAATTTGAGTAATACACCAATAAATTTAATGGTAGCATTTCTAGTAGCAACAGCAGCACTTGACTGTAAACCAGTATCTTTGCATAAATTAAATACATCCTTGAGTTTCAAATGTGCAACACCAAAATCGTCAACAGCAAATACCATCCACAACAGTCCCTCACTAAGAACCTTTGGGTTTTTGTGCTCTTTCATTATCTTGGACATCTAAAAGAATGAGAGAAAGAACATTAATAAAGAAATTAAAAAAACAATTGCCCAGGCTCATGAAAGGTTTATTAGTCAAACTTACTATTTCAAATATAAAACCTGTGCCCATTGATTCAGAGAATGTGGTTAGGCATTTCATGGCTTGGGCACAAGTCTTAATATCAGCAACCCTTTCACAAATACCTGTTGCCAAGCAAAAATATAAACTGAGATGTATAACAAACTCATAAAACAATGCTCTATCTTAATAACTCAGATTTAAAGCAAGTGAAGGATTTATAGTAAGCTTTATTACCTGCTATGCATAGTACAACACGCTTCATAGGGAACTTTGTTGCAGTTGAAGCTATATGGCTTACAACTTCTATGACTTGTTGCTGAACCTGCACATTTTTCTCACTCCAGCCAGGAAATCCAAGTTCTTGGAGTGCTATAACTTGTTCATTGAGTGAGGTAATAGCTGCAAGACAGAGCATCGTAAATATCATTAGATGTGACTTGGGCAGCATACATCAACGAATCCTAATAAGATTTTCAGTTCATTCTATATAGCAGCATACAATTATTTGATACATCTAAAAACCCTCCCATATAGAATAAAGAAAAGAAACTCATTGACCCAAACCAACACCAGAAAATTTATACATAGTGACGGCAATAAACAAATAGCTTTTAATACTGATAACTATAGTTGGCTGTTATAAAAAACTGGAAAGAGGGAGTATTTATCTGAGCAGTAATTAAGAAAAGAGTAAAAAGGTCATACCATCCCAACCGCCTGGAGCAGGTTCCTTCTCCAACTTTTTGTATTCTGCCTCTGCCATCAGTTGCGTATCTAACATGTATGCTTTTGACATATCCATCCCATTAGAATCGAGAAGTTTTCCGATCTTTTTCTTCCTCTCCTCCATCCATTTTTGTTTTGATATTCCTCTCGACTCTTGTGGAGCCTCCATTCTTTTCTTTTCTGCTACCATGGCGGTTTGATTGGCTTTCCTTGCCTCGTTCTGCATATGAAGAAACACAGAGTGGGCACTATTGCGCACATAAATCATAGCCAAGGGAAAAAGAATTGGATATATATTCTGATTACCATCTTAAGCCTTAGCTCAAACAATTTCTTCTGTTTCCCTGTAAGCTTAGAGACGTCCACCTCAGGTTCATCCTCAATCGCGTTGTTGTCATCATCGCTTGGATGGTCATCAGGGTCACTTCTTTCATTATCAGGAAGCTCAGTTTGAACTGGTGCCGCAACTGAAGTCGGTTGAAATATTTTAATCACAATATGTCAGGATATGTTGAGAGAATGAATTAACACAAAAACAGTATAACAGAAAAAAAACAGAAAAAAGAGAAAACAATTGAGAAAACAGTTGATTAATCCACTTTAAATCCCCATGTCTAACTTTATTTCCAGCACTGCGTATATCAACTATTATAACTCCCTAGCAAAGTAGTTCATAATAACTAGGTAAATAGAAAGACACCACTACACGAAGATGGAAAAAAAATTCCATTTTCCAAAGATTAGAAACGAGCATCACGTGTACATAAAACCATGCAAAGCTAGCTAAAGATAAGTCAGACATTGCACTTCTCCCCCATTGTATGCCTCTAGTCTTTTCATTGCATATAACTACTGCGTAAACTTGCATTAAAATAAAGAAGCAGGAGCATAATTCACCAGAAAACAGATTTTAAAGATAAAAGCATCCCACAAATAATCAGATATCCTAAGAGGACAATGTACAGTGGAGCCGTCGTTTCATTCATATTTATGATATTAGTAAAGAATATACCTTTCAAAGCAGCAGCAAGGGTAATAGTATCATGTTGAACGAGAGATCCTAGTCTGCTTTCAAGGGTGGTCATCTCAGCTGGCTGCAAGACATTATATTTTATTATGAAAGGTATAGTGTTGGTAAGAACTTGGAACGTAAGAACTGCCTTCAGCCCAGGTGCATCTTCATCATCCATTGTCCTCCTGGTTGTGAGCAGATTTTGATCAGGAACTTTGAAGGTAAAAATTGCATTGCGCCGAGGTGCAACTTCATCATCCACTGTCGTCCTGGTTGTGAGCACATGGCAAATCATGGTAATGAGCTTGGATACAAAGCCACCGAGCGTCATTGGAATTTTATGGTTTTTGTAAAAAATCTAGTTTTTATAATATTTGTGTGAGAATAGCCTTCCTTGCTTTTATAATACTTTTTAGCCAAGTCAAGCCCAATACAAGAATTAGGGTTTGTATCTATATCTATATCTATATCTCTTACTCTTTTTTTATAATAATAAGATACCTTAATTAACCTTCTTGCATTAAATTTTAATTAATAAGATACCTTAATTAAGCAATTTGTACAATACTTTTATGCACTAAAACACTTACACTATACACTGCTTTTGTACAAACCTTTTAAGCTCTTGACATTAAAAACTTAATTAATGTTATGATGTGAATTACCATCTTTAGCTTGCATGTACAATACTCTTATGCGCTACACATTTGAATCTGTCTCATTAATTATCCCTATGAAATCTCCAAAAGAAAACGCCGACTTTTAATGTATTGAATGAAACTTCTCCTACACATATTAGTTTCATTGACCAATTCCTTATCCAAATTCAAAAATAAAGAGCTGGCTTATTACATATCTATAAATATGTCTTTTTGACTGCAGCTTAGCTATCTCGTAGTTTTGCTTCTCATAAGAGAAAGGATCCGTATGATGACACATGTCCAATTCGTTTTCTCTTAAACCCGTTTTTGAATTTGCTCAAGTTTTGTGCCGCTGCAAGTGGTTGAATACTTGATTGTGTGTTTAAAAAGTCATGGTTTGACAACTTTTAAACTGCATTTATGTTTCAAATTTTTATTTAGTTTAGTTAATTTTGGTAAGAAAAAAATATGTTATCAATCTACACTATAAATTACGATTCTATATGATGAAAGTTTGACAAATCATAATATACCACCGACGGAAGGCATACTCATATATGGGCTTTATTTTTGGTAATAAAAAAGCTATAAAACATGGGCGTGCACATAAAGTTTCTTATGTTGATTCTCATTTTTTTTGCAGGTTTTCTTCTCATATATAAACATAATTTTTTTAGAGGTAATTCATACTAAACTTTGATATTGGTGTTGATGTTGATATATATTACGAACAATGATATTGAACATTTCATTATTCTCTTTTATCGTCTATCAATTGCATAATTAACATTTCATTAACCAGAGGAATTAGCAGAAAATGATTAAAGAATTGCATGATTCTTGAATATAACTCGATCTAAATGTTGGCTCCAAAATTGTTTCTTTTTAATGTAAGTGTAAGCCTCTAACAACATAAAAAGGAAACCACACTTATGTTTAATATTCGTCTATGAAGATCTAACATACATGTTTCAGAAGGCTATAATGCCAATGAGACATTTGATAAACCAATACATGAAGCATTCCGAATGAGTTTGTCTATTCAAAAGAAAATGTCAAAAATAGAGAGTTTACAAGTAAAACAATTGAAATCTAAATCCAAAGCTTAGAACAAAATTTAATCTCATTTTAAAGACGAACCTCATTACTAAAGAATTTGATTTCAATTGTATCACACAAAATAAAAACATATTATAGTGAAATGAATTAATCAACAAAGCCCACTAAAATTTCAAAAGCTAATGCAAAATAAAGAAACAGTAATTGAGTTGAATTTCAATGTATAGTCGCAAAGAAGAATAAATAAATGTAAAATGGGTATAACAAAATTTATCTATCTATATCTATATCCACATCGATATATGTATACTCTCTAATAAAATAAGTTTTTGCACAACTAATTAAAATCTTCTTCCATAAGCTTTAATCGTTTATAATTGATATACAACCGGTTACAATTCAAAAATCATACTTCCTCCCTCCCAATTTCATTGTCTTTATTTGACTTTTTGAAGTCAATTTTTTTCAATTTTGATCTTTAATATTTTTTTGTGTTATATAATATTTTATGAAAATTATACCAATGAAAATATATTTAAAAACAAATCCATTCATATATTTTGCATCAAATATTTTATAACACAAACAAAAATATTAAAGATCAAAGTTGCAAATAATTAACTTTAAAAAGTCAAATGAGGACAATAAAAGCGGGATGGAGGGAGTAACAAATCATTCTCAAAGCACTTTGCCATTCAAAAATCAAATCCAAATCCTCTCCAATTTCATAGATAAGAAAAACAGTTCCACCGATTCAAAAAATCATCCCATGATTCAAAAACACCACACACCAGTTTGTTTGCATCCTCTCCTCAACCAATTCAATAACACATACACAAACGATAATGATTACATCCACGTGCCAGTGATTCGTATGTTTTTTTTGGAACCAAAATTGAATTTGAATAACTTTTGTTCATTTTTTTTATTCTATAGTGATTCTATATTTAGGGTTACGATTAAGTAGTTAGATATTACATATTTGTACGGGGTTCAAGTTTCAATTCTTCAATTATTGGTCTATTTTGTTTGCGTTTTAGGTCTTAACGGGTTCATAAAGAATGATGAATGAATTTCATCAACAATATAAAGGTAAAATCCTGATTCTTATAATATATGGGTCTATTAGTAAATTCTCTTAAAAGTTATTGTTTCTTGAATGGGGTTGTATATTGATTGTATGTGTAGGTAATTAATGCACTGAGGATTGGGCTTGATATCACTGAACATGGGAGGTAATCCAAGAGTGTACATCGACGTTGTGAGATCTTGGGCTTTTCAGGAACAGCCAAGGTGACAGTCTATTTGTTTACTTAAGTCAGGAATTATGTAACTTGAATGTAGTTTATTGTATTGACACTTTGTTGTTGTTTCTTTGTTCACAGGTCTTCTTGAAACTAAATAATGTTCATCAGTGAGGTGAAGTTTCTTAAATGGACCCAAGGATACCACGAGTCTGTGAAATGTCATGACCTCTTCTAAAGAATTGAAAGAAAAAGAAAGTTTAGGCTTATAATTCATAGATTGATGTTTGCTGATAGTAAAACGAACAGAGGAGGTTGTTCAAGGTGCTTCGTGCTTTCTCTTTTTTTCATTTCATTGCTTTCTAATGATGCATATAAATTTTTTGTTTTTGATGCTATCTATTGATAGCTACCATTTAGATGCTTCTTGGCTGTAATTTAACATTTAGACCATTTTTATTGTCTGCAATCATAACAGATATCCACACTGTTTAGGCTTGGGTCGAAGTTGATCTACATTAGTTACTAAGTAAGTGGTTTAATGTGGCAAATTGATAATGTTTACAACACTTTAATCTTTGATTAATCTTCAACATAACAATCATACTACATCTTATCACCGTACAACCCCATCCCTACCCCCTATTCATTCATGGGCAGGCCTTGGAATGACTGGTATCCCCCTTTTTTGAAAATAAGATCTCATGTTTTATACCATTACTCATTTACTAGGATCTATATCCTTACAATGAACAAACATTATGTACCTGGAAACTTAATTTCGAGTATAGAATGTGTAACAGTGAGTGTAACATTGGCAAAGGTAGATATTTGCATCGGTGCATGCTTCTTTTTGAGACATGGTTGAGTTGAATTTTAAGCATTCACATGCTTTTTCCAACCAAGGAAAACCCTTTCTCACTAGCAATAACTTTTATTTGTTTTCTTAGATTTGCAGGAACTTAGAAAGCCTCCTTAATGTATGCTATTCCCCGTCTAGATGGTTTAAGTCTATGTTATAGTAAGCTGCACTCTTATAAACACAAATATAGAGGCGCGTGTTACAACTCTTAGCTATATGATTTCTAACTTCTAAGTGCATTTATTCAGCTTATATTTTAATTAGTTCATTTATATTTCAACAAACATCTTTATCTATGGTTGTCCTTTGGTCTTAATCATTAACTCCGACTTATATATATGGTTTCAGGTTGCTAAAAAATTTCAAAAAATTCATGTTGTGACAGGTGAGAAACACATAATTCTCAATCGGTATCAATTATCATTTTGTTTCCAGTGGGTCAAACTTACATAGAAAAGCTTTAAGGCTTTAGCTATAAATTCAACAAATTATATGTAGAAATCCGGCCATAGTGTATACATATGTTGGTAATCCATTTGACATTACAAACTCTTTGATTTTATATATTGTGGATAGGAGATAAAGTAATATTTGCATAATGTTATTTGAATTTTTGGTACCGGTGATAATTTACCAACTGGCTTGAAGTAAGCTATTATGTAGTATTAACTAATAAGGAAAGGTTATGGTTTATTTTGCTAAAATTTTCCATGTATTTATGTCTATTGTTTGTACTACCATGTTCTTTTTTCATTCAAATGAGAAAGTGATTAACAAAAAGCTTCAAGAATGACAAGATAATGATGCAACTTTATCAAATTAGGGTATAAGGTCACTAACTAACATTAGACTTTTATCATGCATGAAACCATCAAAGAATAGCTTAATAGGTTTCTTAATGACCAACTTTAAATGGTTGCATTTCTATTTCTATTTAAATAAATTGTGATGTTGTATTTTCTTCAAGAATGACAAGATAATGATGCAACTATTGTGCATCATCGCTTCCTCAACATACTACCAAGCCACATGAGAGAAACCCATGAGATCATGACGGAGGATAACTAAGCAAACCACAGAGTTGAAGATTTAATTTTTTTCTCCTTTAATTTTCAGCTATTAGTTCCCAACTATAAGTAATGTACAATTACATTTGTAAAAATAATAAATTAGTAAAAGTTGTATTTCTTTGTTATCATTTTTAGAGCGTGTAACGAATGGACAACATGAGACATGCACATTTCTCTTTTTAATAGTTTTACACCAAATAGTTTACGATTTAGGTTCATTTGGATACAAAGTTTTTTGTGATACTAGGGGACCAATCTCCACCCTTCATCTTCATCTTAATCTAATGGATAATATTAAACCCAAAATTATTTTCAACATTTTTTTTTTAAATCTTAATATCTCTCAAACCGTTAATCGTCAAGCGAAAAAAAATATACCATCACGATGAGCATTTAATTATCTTTCTATAGATATTCACTTTGATATACTTTCGACAAAAATTTTTTTACTGTTAAATCATATATGATGTTTAGATTTACTGTTTTTTCGTTTTTTTAATTTTCAACCTTTTTTCACGTTTTTTCGTGTTTTTCACATTTTTTTCGACTTTTACTCGTTGAAACTTGCATGAGAATCATATATGATATTTAGATTTACTGTTAAATCTTATATGATGTTAGTGTTAAATCATATATGAAGTTGTTATATTCATATTGATATTAGTATGCTATGTCAATATATGCTTTTAATTTTAGTGTTAAATCAAATAATGATATTATTTATAATCATATATGATTTTTAATGCAAATTTCAACAGCGGAAAAAAAACGAGAAAAAAACCTGAAAAACGGAAAAAACGAAAAAAACGAAAAAAAAACTTTTTCACGAAAAAACGTGAAAAACGTAAAAAAAGGTGAAAAACGTAAAAAAAAGTGAAAAACGCGAAAAACGTGAAAAATCTGAAAAAAACGTGGAAAAAAGATGAAAAAACGTGAAAAAAAACGTAATTATTTTTTTTTGTCAAAAGTAAATCAAAGTGGATATCTATCAGAAAGATAATTAAATTGCTCTCGTCGTGATGGTAATATTTTATTTTCTCTTTAACGATCAACGGTTTATGAGATATCAAATTTTTAAAAAAATAAGTGAAATAAATTAAATGCTTTAATCACAACCATTTGATTTTTTTTAGATGGATGATGTGGAAGAGACCCCTATATACCAAACCTTTTTTGTATCGCAATTATAACTCTCCCTCATAGTTTACAGTATAATTAACAAATAAAAATCGTTTTTTTCAAAAAATAATGTTATTCTATCACATTCTTATGTGGTTTGTTTATTTACCTCTACATATCTGTTTTCTCACCGGAATTTATCAATGGGTTAAAGTTCTCAGGTGTTCCAAACCACAGACTTGCATTAAAAGTGGGTGTCCCGATAATGTTGTTACGAAATATTGATCAAGCAAATGGATTATGTAACGGGACAAGGCTTCAAGTTCTTAGATTAACAAGAACTTCAATTCAGGCACAAATCATTAATGGAACACACTTTGGAAAGGAGGTTATCATTCCAAGGTTGAGAATTACCCCGTCTGATAAGCGTCTACCGATAAAGATTGTAAGAAAACAATATCCTTTGTCACTTTCGTTTGCTATGACAATTAACAAGAGCCAGGGTCAATCCCTTTCAAAAGTTGGTTTGTACCTCCCACGTCCCGTTTTCACACATGGACAATTGTATGTGGCTCTTTCAAGAGTCAAAAGCAAACGAGGTTTGAAGGTTGTGGTTTGTGATGAGGAAGGTAATGTTTCGAAAACCACTACAAATGTCGTCTACAAAGAAGTGCTTCACGGTCTATGATCAAATTTCAAGAGGTACGTACAATACATATGACATGTTCTATACAATATTTGCTAATCATATATATATTACCAATCATAACCTACATTAACTTGCATTCTTTTTTTGGCATGAACTATTAGGCTTTCAAGGAAGAAACATTTAGATATTACTTCAATATATCTCATTATACTCATAAAGACCATCAAGTATGAAGACGACAATGCATGAACGCTTCTTATATAAATTGCTACAAAACTTAATTGTTGTCGAATGCTTGACTTATAACTTATTCATCCTTTCAAATATTAATGAAACATTTCACATTCTTTGTGTTTTTTCATTATTCACACATGATATTCCTTAAAAAATATCTCTTTAAAATAAACCCGGGGTTACACGGGTCTTTAAGCTAGTAGTTACAATATTAAATACTTTATATTCTCGCTTGCCAGACGTATTTATACATCTTTTCTCGGTTGGTTTAATATAATAATAGTTTAATCAACTTTATTTTATTTGTTAACTATCACTTTATTATAATCTCAGACAAAAGTTCCACAAGGATCAAGGTTAAAAAAAAAATCATATAGATGCATCCTGACCATTCATTTTTTTTTGATCCA